>JXCR01135456.1:265042-279013 GCA_002079205.1 Phalaenopsis hybrid cultivar | reverse complement strand
ATTTGATCAAGTCATGGGTCTAGATGGATGTTGGCGTAGCTGCGCCAGAATCGACATAATTACACAAATTTATAGTATAGCTATATAGTTACGCTAATCGAACAACAAACCGACATAATTACATCAGAGGATTTACATAAAACCTACAAAATACAATAAATATGTCATTCAAAAGCATAAAATTATGATAATAAAAAATAAAATAGAAAATTTAAATAGAAAAATATCATAACTTTGAGCTGTATCACTTGTCAAAAAATCTCAATTCCTATGAAATCTTAATTCCCCAGTAAAATCAGAATATTTTGTTTATTTAGAATTAAATTCATTATAACACTCAAACTCATCATCCTACAACCAAATCAAATCATTATATAATTAAGTCCCAAATTGGTAATCACCTAGCACACACCCATTTGCAATAAATGTTGATTCAGAAGCATCATAGCTTGATTCAGAAGCAACAATTATGATTGGAACTGAAGAGATATACTTGGTTATCTTAACAAGAGTTTTGTATTTCATGGTGGACATTTTCCAGCACTGCAAAATATCAAACTCTGAATTGAGGCATTTAAAATATGTTTCCTCTAAGTATAACTCAAGATCGGACTTCTATGGAAGCGAAAGCCCGGTCGAATCTATAAAATAATATAAGCAAGCTAAATCAT
The DNA here is from genome assembly GCA_002079205.1 of Phalaenopsis hybrid cultivar. Classification (NCBI taxonomy): domain Eukaryota; kingdom Viridiplantae; phylum Streptophyta; class Magnoliopsida; order Asparagales; family Orchidaceae; genus Phalaenopsis; species Phalaenopsis hybrid cultivar. The sequence goes on along the minus strand of JXCR01135456.1, from coordinate 278,342 downwards.
CAAGTGAGCTGGTGTTGTCTTGTGTTCTGATTGATGCCCCTACTTGAGAGTTAGATGTGAATGCTTCACTGACTTCTTTTCCAATAAGTTGTTTATCAACAACATAATAGAAGTATATCTTAAGAAGTTTTTGTTTTATAATATTCTTCTTTTCATTCACAATAAATTCATCATAATAATTAATGACACAAAATTTCATTCAAGAATCTAAAATGCAAGTAATTGAGAATAACATTGAACAGTCTTCTCAATATTTTTTGAACTTTATTTTCATGGTTCTCTGCATATTAGAAAAAAAAAATATTATGGGATAAAGATTCCTGGTTCAAAGTTTTCCTAATGAGTATTAAATTGGGAAGAAGCCTACTTGTTGTATAATAATTGGATTCTGAGAAAATTTCAGTTATAAGACGATAAATATGATGAAATTCTCTAATCTTATCAAATTGATCTTATTCATCCTTTGATGGCAATGAAGCGTAATTAAGATCTCGCAAAGACAACATTATAATAAAATGCAGAATATAATATTTTGTATATGGAGTTCCAACATGCTGACACATCAATGCGTAATGATTTTGGTGCGAACAAACCAATCTGCCTTCCAATCTTAACAAATTTTTTTTATTGGCTAAGATATCTCTTTATAAACAATTTTGACTCTCTAAAATTTTCAATTAGTATCCTAATTTCATTCAAATTATCTTGCACCATTAAATTTAAAATAAGAGCAGCACAACGAACATGATAAAATCTCTCATAATGAGAGAATCAGATCTTCTACTAAACAATCATTTCAACTTTCTAGTGACCAGCTCATTTAACGATTCTCCAAAGTAATAGTATTGACTTTATTTTGAAGGCCCCATTGTATCAAACTTTTAGAAATTGTTTTAGCAATATTAGATCTAATATGTGAATGTTCTAACTGTAATACACATTAAAACATATATAACCAATAGTTTGGCTTCATGTCCAACAATCAATGGTAAGTGAGACTATTTTAACTAATTTTAAATTTCTTTTCAGTTTTTCTTTCTCAACTTCATAACTTTCATGCATTTTTTTTCAATGGAAAATCTTGAAATTATTTGATAGTTTGAATTCATTGATTTCATTAGAATATTAAATCATAAATGTTTGAATGTTATGAAGAGATATTCACGAACAATGATCATATTGGCCACAATAATTTTTATTCTACCATGATCATATGAAATTGAGACGCATAAAACAAAAATAGACTGAATTTTATCAATAGATCAAATATCTTTTGTTTTTTTTATCTCTACCATCAATTTTACTGTAATGATTGGTTCTGAAATATTTACTCATTTAGGGATGTTATGAAGAGATATTCACGAACAATGATTATATTGGCCACAATAATTTTTATTCTACCATGATCATATGAAATTGAGATGCATAAAACAAAAATAGACTGAATTTTATCAATAGATCAAATATCTTTTGTTTTTTTTTATCTCTACCATCAATTTTACTGTAATGATTGGTTCTGAAATATTTACTCATTTGAGAATTGGAACTAGTCTTTTGCTTCACATAGAACTTTACACAGTAATTACATTTTCATTTTTGAATTACTTTCCTTTTTTTTTGATAGATATTTCACCAAAGTATTGTCAAACCTCTGTTCTTTGCTTCTTTTCTTTTCTCTCTTTTAGCAATTTTCCCCACAATCTCATTTTGAGCTATTGCTCTATCAGCAATTGGCTGATTTCAAGAACTATTAGACTTGCTTTGAGTTTGAGTTTTCATTGCCTCTACAAAAAGTTTTAAACATTAAATTAATAAATACTAAAGAAGAGGTTTACTTAAACTAATCTTGTTGCATTTGCTGATTTGTCACAAATAAAAGAAGTTTAAAATAACAAAATGTCATCCAAAGGTTAAGGGGAACTCTAAATTCCAAAAAACAAATCACTACAATAGAATTTATGGTGGAGATAAAAAAACATAAAGTACTCCATTAAAGCATAAAGGTTAATAATTGATCTAATAATTTTCTTGTAAGCCAATTATAATGGAAAATCTATCAATAGAAGAGCGGAACCACTAATCAGTTTTTTTCTAGAAAAACCAAAGCATATTCTAAAAAACCACTACTAATGCCATGTGACCCATGCCAATTTCCAAATGCCAAATGAATATACAATCACAACAATTGAACCCATCACTAGCCACCACCTTCAACAAAGAATAAAAGTTAACAGGAAAGTTTCACATGAAAAGTCCGTGAAAAAAGTTGACGATATTGTAAACACTTTTTTAAAAGGTGATGCCAAACCACATGCCATTATTTGTTTTATTGTAATAAAGTCAGCAAGAGAAGTTTTATGACATGAAATTCTTCTCAGCTATAAAATAACTCATTCTTCAAATGTGTTATTCAAATTAAGAGTGTTTAACAAAAGGAACAAATAGGAATTACATCTTCAAATCTTAGTTTAGCTAACCACAAAATGAACTCAAATGTCAAATCCTTCCATGCAGTTTGCTTCAAAAAGTTGTCATATGGAGATTGGGCACAAACTTTGTAAGAATGAAACCGAACTATAATAAATCTCAATAAAAACATACATGTCAAAACATTAAAGTATGGTTAGGGAGACAAAGAAACAACCAATTGGGGAGGGAGACTTTCTTCGTCGTCTCCGAAATCGAGAGCGAAACTCAGAATGGGTCACGACCTCACGGGAGCGGCTGTGGTAGAAAAATAGCTAGGATTTATTATATAAAGAATTCAAAATCTAGTTATGTCTTAAGTCACATTATGAGCAGAATGATAGAAGGTCGAGAGAAATGGGAGTGGGAGCACAGTCAGCTGACGGTCGACATTAATTTCGATCAGATTCGAGAGTAGAATGAAATAAGATAAAAAAATGATCCAATTTTGTTGGCTCATAGCTCCGCTCGTTTATCTGGATTTGATATTAATTTAAGCCAAAATTAGATTCAATTTTCGGATGATTAACATTTTTAGAGCTAAATTGCAAGCCCTACTTCCAATCAGTCATTTATTGAGAAAATTTACACAAAATTTCCCTAATTGCCCTTCCCTCTCTACAGGCATCGACCGACTCCCGTGCTGTTTTTCTTACTGATAGCAAGAGCAGCCGTTCAACGCGCAGCTTTTGCTCTGTGCTCACCATAGCAACCGATCCTGAAGGTGAAAAAATTGTGTGTTCGAGAGCTTGATCGTGAGAACGCCTGNCACCATAGCAACCGATCCTGAAGGTGAAAAAATTGTGTGTTCGAGAGCTTGATCGTGAGAACGCCTGCGAGCTCCAACGAGAGAGATGAAGGAGAGAGGCAAAGCGGGGCAGCGTTCCGTGGACGAAAGGTATACCCAGTGGAAATCCCTCGTGCCAGTGCTCTACGACTGGCTTGCCAATCACAATCTCGTATGGCCTTCGCTCTCCTGCCGGTATTTCTTCTTTTCTTCTTCCCTCTTTGTTTCGTGATTCCCTTCTGGCTCAATGACATACTAGGGTTTTTGCGGCGAGGATCGCCGTTTAGGGTTTTAGGTTTTGGTTCTTGGCTCATTGTTTGCAAGTTCCTTTTTTGGNCGACTGGCTTGCCAATCACAATCTCGTGTGGCCTTCGCTCTCCTGCCGGTATTTCTTCTTTTCTTTTTACCTCTTTCTTTCGTGATTCCCTTCTGGCTCAATGACATACTAGGGTTTTGGCGGCGAGGATCGCCGTTTAGGGTTTTAGGTTTTTGTTCTTGGCTCATTGTTTGCAAGTTCCTTTTTTGATTCTTTTTAACCATACTGTCGATCTTTGCCATACCGGATGTGAAGGTTAGATGATTCTTGTTTAACATTTGAAGGTGAACATAGGGTTTATCTGAGTTATTCTTTTTTATTTCTTTTTTCTTACTTTAACGCTGCTAATTGAAAGATCTTGAAGAACAAGATAAACTCTTAGCGGCTGTTTGGCTGCAAGTGGGATTTAACGTCAGTAGGATTTAGTAAATCGTATATCCATTTGACGTGTTAGGCATCTTAGTTGAGGATTTAATTTTTTTTAGTGCACTAAATCCATTAAATCCCGCTAAAATTTGGATTTAGTAAATCCCACTTTATGTCAAAAAATTGACGGTGGAGAGAAATTCGGATTTAGCAAACCGTCGGATTTATTTCATGTTTATATATATATTTTTTTTTTGCGTTTGGGTGGATTTATGTTAAAATATGTAAATTCACTCATCCCTTGGATTTATTAAATCCAAATTTAGGCCGAATCAAAGATAAAATTGGATTTANGGACGAAAGGTATACCCAGTGGAAATCCCTCGTGCCAGTGCTCTACGACTGGCTTGCCAATCACAATCTCGTGTGGCCTTCGCTCTCCTGCCGGTATTTATTCTTTTCTTCTTCCCTTTTTCTTTCGTGATTCCTTTCTGGCTCAATGACATACTAGGGTTTTGGCGGCGAGGATCACCGTTTAGGGTTTTAGGTTTTGGTTCTTGGCTCATTTTTTGCAAGTTCCTTTTTTGATTCTTTGTAACCATACTGTCGATCTTTGCCATACCGGATGTGAATGTTAGATGATTGTTGTTTAACATTTGAAGGTGAACATAGGGTTTATCTGAGTTGTCCCTTTTTTTTTCTTTTACTTTAACGCTGCTAATTGAAAGATCTTGAAGAACTAGATAAACTCTTAGCAGCTGTTTGGCTGCAAGTGGGATTTAACGTCAGTAGGATTTAGTAAATCGTAAATCCATTTGACGTGTTAGGCATCTTACTTGAGCATTTAATTTTTTTTAGTGCACTAAATCCATTAAATCCAGCAAAAATTTGGATTTAGTAAATCCCACTTTATGTAAAAAAATTGACGTTGGAGAGAAATTCGGATTTAGCAAACCGTTGGATTTATTTCATGTTTATTTATTTTTTAACGTTTGGGTGGATTTATGTTAAAATATGTAAATTCACTCATCCCTTGGATTTATTAAATCCAAATTTAGGCTGAATCAAAGATAAAATTGGATTTATTAAATCTGAAAATTCGTAAATCCATAGAACTCCTGTATTTTGCTGTTTAATTGGATTTAGTAAACTAGTGATAAATCTTATTGAAACCTCTCAACCAAACTGCCCCTTAATGAAAGTTAAGGGCCTGTTTTTGCTGCCTATTTATGTTAGCTAAGAGATAATGAGTTAAGTGAGTATAAACTGCAATGCTCAATTTTATAGCATCATTGATGTTGTGAGATGTAAACTGCGTAAACCAATTTGAGAGATTCAAAACAAAATTTTGAACAGACGGACACAAAGAAAGGAAACATAGATAAAATCAGGTTTAATTTGGAGAAACCCGAAAATGGAGAAATATCACGGAGCGATAATACACTAAGAAATTCACTATAAAACAAAAATGAGGAGAATAATACAAGTACACCGCATTCAATTATCTTCACACTTTTGAAGACTCTTGGATACTCACACTCCACTCCTTGCACAAGAAAATTCAAAATCAAACAAAAAAAAATCACAAAATAACTTCTTAAAATTTATTTTAAATTTTATTTTGGTTATATTCTGATTACAAATAAATATGGTTTTTGTAGCTTTTTTTTAAACACTTAAATCACTTAAAAAGTGTTTTGAGTGAGTTAAAATAATTTTTTTGTTAAAAAAACATAAATACCTTAAATAAACATATTTTTAAAAACCAAAGAAAAAGGAAAAAAGGGGGGAAAAAGGAAAAGAAAAAAAAATGATCCAAAATAGATCCCAGTTGAAATAAGAGAGGAGGAAGGTTGTGGCTTCTAGCTAAGAAAACCAAGCTTTAGCCAGTTTGGAACTGTGTTCAGCTTATCCTAGCTTATCCCTCAAGCTGGGCTTAGCTTAACCTGGCTTTCAAGATGGCTCAAATTTGTGTTTAAAAATAAAAATAAGGTCAAACCTGCTTAGGTTGATAAATAAAACTGAAACAAACATGCCATATAACTTTTGGGCCACTATTATTGTCTCCTTTGCAACGTAACAGAGTCTGGAGCATGAAGTTCTTGCAACTTATAATGTAAAATTCATCAAAACAAGTAGGTGTTTCTTCAAGTTGATTTCTTGCCATTGATAGCCAANAAGTTTAAAACTATCATACATCCTGGGGAGGTGCGAAATTTTTTTTATGCTGGAGATTTTATACCATTAGGGTTTATTTATTTATTTTTGCTTATGTTAATTACTTTTTGAAGATCAGTTTTGTTTCTTATTTCTAATAAAAAATCATTTATTAGATTATTTTCAAATATAAGACGATGCACTTGTCACATTACATTCTTATTTCATTGAAAAATAAATACAATCAGAAAAATGTATTTAATCAATTAATTTATATTGAATTTAAATCTTATCGTGTACTCACTTCTGGAATAGCTGCATTAATTTAGGAATGTTATTCTCTTCTCTTAAATGTTAAACCTTCCTCCTTGTGATTGATTGTTCTCCAAANTTTATATTGAATTTAAATCTTATCGTGTACTCACTTCTGGAATAGCTGCATTAATTTAGGAATGTTATTCTCATCTCTTAAATGTTAAACCTTCCTCCTTGTGATTGATTGTTCTCCAAGTATATCTCTGCATCAAGTGGTTGCCTAAAATTTCACATTTGGTGGTTCAACAGAACTCAGACATCGAGGTGGATCAACATTTAAACAAAGAAGGCAACCCTTCACTTGTCTTCTTTAATGATTCAGTCTTCACAATTGCCTTATCTTTCTTCATCTGTTTGCTGATCTCTATCTTTTGACTGTTGCCATTTGAAACTTTTTGTAGGAAACAAAGTTTTTAAATTAGAAGGGAAGTGTTCCTATAATTTAGGGTGTCATCTACAAGCTTCTGGCAAATATGGCCATTTAGCTCCATGGTTTCTTGATCTAGAACTGCATAAGAGTTTTTTTATGTGGAAGGAAGGAGCATGTATGGAAAAGCGTGCAAAAAACCATGACAAAATCATATTAGCCAACAATATACTACTACATAAATTTTATATCTGCCTCTATCTTTTAAAAATTTTTGAAGTAACTCAAGAATGGNGCATGTATGGAAAAGCGTGCAAAAAACCATGACAAAATCATATTAGCCAACAATATACTACTACATAAATTTGATATCTGCCTCTATCTTTTAAAAATTTTTGAAGTAACTCGAGAATGACGATCAACTACATAGGACACCCATTTAAAAATGGATCTTTCTGTCATCTTTTCTCTTCCATTTTACTATTCCTGTCCTTTTAAGTAGGACATAGGCATTCTGAAGAAATTCATTTGATTTGGTACTGTAACGTTTCATGTCTCTTCCTCCTTTTTAATTGTCTTTAGGTATGAATTCGTCCCTTAGGCAGTTTGACTAAAAGATGATATGATACTTATTAGATATTGATTGCTTGGTATTCTGTGTAAAATAAGTTCTTAGTTGTTGTGAAATTCTACTTTTTTGTATGAAATGACATTTCAATAGCTCCCAGTACTCCCTTGCTTTTCCTTAATCTCATTGCATTTTACACCTGAATTTTTGCAGGTCAACCGAATCAGGGAGCTGCCTCAAAATAGTAAGATAGTGGGGACTCATACTGACAGTCCCGATGTATGGTGTTTTCCTTTCATACTGTTCTCCTTATTTTTGACATGAAATTTCTCTTCTTAAGAAGGTATATATTGAAGCCTGCTGGATTGATGCCTGAAATGCAGGTGCTTATTTGGGATGTTGAATCTCAGCCTAATCGTCATGCCGTGCTTGGTGCTGCGCCGTCACGCCCCGATTTGGTCTGGCATTGTTAGTTAGTTCTAATGCAAAAATATTTATTTTCATCACTTATAGAACATCCATGCACATTTTTATTATTCCCGGCTCCCTTTAATGTAAATGATTCATTGTTGTAGCTAATCTTGTGCTTATGCTTTGAATTTGTACTTATCAGTTTTTAGTCCTTAGCAGACAGTTTCATTTGTATTACAGGTGCTCACAGGGCATCAAGAAAATGCAGAGTTTGCTCTTTCTATGTGCCCCATTGAGCCTCTGGTCCTTTCTGGAGGTTAGATGATATTTAACTTTATCTCATTGATAGGACTTTGTTGATGAACATTCAGTGCTTTATTTTAGGCATAGAATTGCTCCAATTTAAAGATTTGATTGCCAAGTATATGTGGGTCATGTGGTATGCGATACCCTTTATACCATCAGTTTAAAACAGCTTTGTTTACTTTATTTATCTTACTGGTTTAGATGGTTAATAAGTGGCTCTATCTATCAGCTTCAGCCAAATCTTTATAACATTGATTGCCATCACGCCCAGAACTTTTTTTGGGCATCTCCCACGTAGTGAAGTTGCAGATATTGATTGTTGTTGTTTCAATGAGTCTGTTGTTGGATAAGTAGAATTCAATTTATTTAACACCCTTACATGATTTGTTACTTCATAGGCAAGGACATGTCAGTTGTATTATGGAGTATACAAGATCATATATCTACTCTAGGAGTGGCTTCGGATGTTAAATCTCTTGAGGCATCTTCTGGGAGTTCTGGCGGTAAGCAGGCTGCAAAAGCTGGTAACAACAAGGCATCAGACAGTCCCACCCTTGCACCACGAGGGGTGTACCAAGGACATGAAGATACAGTTGAAGATGTGCAGTTCTGTCCTTCTAGGTAATCTAGAGACAAAATACTGCAAAGAACTGTTTCATTATCATCATCCTCCTATCTTTATTCCATTTGCAAGCAGCTGTATAATGCATATGGTTCTTTGTTTCTACCTTGCTGTCATTAGTCAGCTTCATTTTTGGACCATTGCTTGCTGATTTATGGTAATTTAGCTTCTGTGCTGTAGTTGTCCAGTGTAATGAAATTTTTAAAATTTTCACTAACCTCTTAAGATTATTTTATTTTTGTATTTTTACCTAATGATTGCTTTGTTCTTATTTTATAGCATTTTTGTTGTTGTTGTAGTGCTGAGGAATTTTGTAGCGTTGGTGATGACTCTTGTCTCATATTGTGGGATGCTCGTAGTGGTACAAGTCCCGTTGTAAAGGTGAAGCACCGTTTTTCCATCAAAATGGTTTTTAGCTTTCCGTTTTATGACGCAAAATTAGGATATTGCTTTCTATGGATGAAATCAAGGTTTTTAAACTTGGCTTTAGTTGGTTTGATCTCAAAGCAGAAATTTAAGTTTTATTGATTTTGATATTTCTTGGTGTGATATTTGATAACTTTTTATATTTAAAATTTTAAAGTAGTAAAATACAACCACAACAAGCCTTTATCCCATTAAGAGTGGTCGGTTACATAATCCTTTATCTCCATTGCATCCTATTGAGTGTCAAATTTTCATCTGATTCTAATAAATTAAGCTTTTTTTTATACAATATTTTCAAGTCTTTTTAGGTCTACCTTTACCTTTCTTAACATAAGTTGAATATGTTATATTTAAAATATATCTATAAACAACTATCAAAATTAATTATTTTTCTACTATGTTGTTCATGAGTCACCATGTGTGGCTCATATGCTTAATTCTGGCTTTGTAACCACTTTCCTTCTAGTTTGGTTGATTGAATGTATTTTTATGCATTTTAATTACATTTTATTAAAAATCAATGATTGAAAAGATATATATTCAAAGTTTTAGTTAATGTTCAAATATTTGACTATGTAGCATAGATTTTGTAGGAATAATTTTTGTATATACAAAACCTGTTTACATAACAAACTTTAATTTCTTCTATGTTCTATTACCATGTAAATAAAACGAATGAGTACATGTAATATTATAAATTTAGGGAGTATTCAGAAAATACTAAAATAGTTCATTCATTTTAGTGCAACCCAACCAGCAGATCTTGAGACCTATAGATTGACTGGGTGATTTCGTTATAAGCTCAGTCCTAGAAGGCTTGGGTTTGACTCCCCTATGATGCATCAAGGGATTTTTCTTTTTTTTACTGTACACATGATTGTTTCTGAGCGAATTTCACCAAACCATCGAACTTTTGAGGTCAAAGTACAAGAATTAGAACAGTCAAAACCAAATTTAAGTAGATGTTTTAGATTGGTTTAATTGTTTTTAAAAACAACCAATGAAACTTATTTTCTTGTCTTTATATTGTCTAAATGTTGGTGTAGGAGATGTTTATTGCATCAGTTTTGTTCAAGCTTAACCATTATTACCCCAATCGTTCATGTTTTAATATGGTGAAATTCTGTTGGACCATGTGAATTTGTGATAAGCAAACTGATCTGAGATAATGATTGGACCGTGTGAATTTGTGATAAACAAACTGATCTGAGATAAGGAGATTTAGTTGGGTTGTGACTTCGTAATCTGCAAACTGAACAAGGAATATTAGTTCTGATATTATTGAATTTTGCTGAATTAACGTTGCCTTGAATGCATATCATGAGGATAATCTAATCTTTTATACCATCAATTTCCTCTTCATCTTTATTATCATTTATCCATCAATGAAAATCTCTTTAGCCCTCCATTCTATTCTCTCTTTCTCTCGTTAGAATCATACCTGTATAAGAAAAAAGGACCTTTGAATATTTCATTATCTCTATGCTAGCTAAAGCAATTGTCTTCTTCCTTTAAAATTTGGAAGAGCCTCTAAAATTTATATGTTATGAACTTTATTATAGGTCTTCCATAGCATGGACTTCTAACTGGATTATGCTCCATGCTATTAACTTTTGTAGCGGATCAAAGCATCCATATTTAGGATTTTTAATATGATTATATTGCCTATTTGAGATTCTGATCTGAATTGCTGTACCTTCATACAGAAGCTGCATTCCGAATCTTATTACCAAGGTATTCATATTCTTAATTTTATAATAGGCTGAAAATGCAGATCTGATTTTATTAAACTGCCGACCGTACTTAAACTGATTGCGTTAAGTGTAATTGATAGTGTGGAGGTCATCATAATGATTTATGTTGCATTCTGCATACAAATTTTAGTGATCATATTAGTGGTTGCTTAAAATACATGTTTAATACCATATTTGGCTAATGCTCCTTTTGATCATTTTGTTTTTTCTTATTACTTTTGTTAAAGTTTTTTCAGACACTTGTTGCTTTTGCTCAATCTTTCTAGTCTTTTGTTTCACTCTTGAGTTTCATCTATTATTCTATTCTGCTGCCAGGTTGAGAAAGCTCATAATGAGGATCTTCACTGTGTGGATTGGAATCCCCATGATGTCAATTATATTTTGACTGGGTATGTGTTTTTTGGCTTGATAAACTCTGAATGCTGACCGAGGTCTGTTGAAGTTATTTGGATTAAGTCATATTTATCCAATTATATTAAGCAATACTGTCATAATATTTACGCTTTATATATATTGTTTATCAAACTTAATGTTTATTGCGTTGCATCTACTTATTAGGTCTGCGGATAATTCTGTTCGGATGTTTGATCGGAGGAATCTTTCTTCAGGGGGCGTTGGCTCTCCTGTTCATAAATTTGAAGGCCACTCAGCTGCTGTTCTTTGTGTACAGGCATGCGTTTTTTCCCTAATTTTTCCTTATCATTGTCTTGTTTCTTTTTGACAGCTATCTTTTTTTTTTTTTAAAGCTTTGTATATTCTCTTTAAGGCATTCATCATTTTTATGCTTATGCCATATTAATTATTGTTGCTTCAGTGGTCTCCAGACAAAGCATCTGTTTTTGGGAGTGCTGCAGAGGATGGTTTCTTAAATGTTTGGGATTATGAGAAGGTACTCACAACAAGTCTTGTTGCAACCAAATAACTATAGAAGCTCGAGTCTAGTTCCTTCTTTTAAATCATAGTGTAGAAGAGTGCAAATATACTGATAACTATTTAATATAAGGGAAATTTACAAACATATCACACGATTCTTATGTATTTTCATATCGGACACCTAAAGTTTGATATACACTTGCCCATACGTACTGAGAGCAATCTCTTTTATCTTCCTCNGTTCCTTCTTTTAAATCATAGTGTAGAAGAGTGCAAATATACTGATAACTATTTAATATAAGGGAAATTTACATACATACCACACGATTCTTATGTGTTTTCATATCTGACACCTAAAGTTTGATATTGACACTTGTAATACCTTGGTGTCATAAACTTTTATATGAAAAAGCATATTTNCAGGGGGCGTTGGCTCTCCTGTTCATAAATTTGAAGGCCACTCAGCTGCTGTTCTTTGTGTACAGGCATGCGTTTTTTCCCTAATTTTTCCTTATCATTGTCTTGTTTCTTTTTGACAGCTATCTTTTTTTTTTTTAAAAGCTTTGTATATTCTCTTTAAGGCATTCATCATTTTTATGCTTATGCCATATTAATTATTGTTGCTTCAGTGGTCTCCAGACAAAGCATCTGTTTTTGGGAGTGCTGCAGAGGATGGCTTCTTAAATGTTTGGGATTATGAGAAGGTACTCACAACAAGTCTTGTTGCAACCAAATAACTATAGAAGCTCGAGTCTAGTTCCTTCTTTTAAATCATAGTGTAGAAGAGTGCAAATATACTGATAACTATTTAATATAAGGGAAATTTACAAACATATCACACGATTCTTATGTATTTTCATATCGGACACCTAAAGTTTGATATACACTTGCCCATACGTACTGAGAGCAATCTCTTTTATCTTCCTCGGTTATTTTTCTGTTATGCTTTCAATTAATCTCAACCCTAGCAAGATGTATTCGTCTCTCTCTCGTGATTGTGTGGGCACTCGTGGATACGTGCATGCATCTGTGTTTACATTTGTTTTGGTGCATAAGGCATAATCCTATTTTATAATCAAATTAAGTTGGTTATACTTCCTTTAGAGGGAGAGAGAGTGAGAGCTAGGATTTCACTAACTAAGGCTCCATTTGGCGTAAGTGGTACGGCGGCGATCCTACGGCGCACCGTTGTTCTGGCCGTTTGGGAAAACCACGTTTTGGCTGTTTTTGCAAAAAACTGTTGTTGAAACTAGCGTTTTCCCATCACTCCTGACTAAGTGTGGTGGGAGCTTTTTAGCTGCGGTCCGACTTTCTGACAAAAAAAAAATGTAATAGCCACCGCAGCTTTTTGCAATATCAGATTATTCTTCAGCAACTTCACAACTAGGGCTGTCAAAACGACTCGTTGTTCGCGAACAGCTCGTGTTCGGCTCGTTAAGAAGCTCGTGTTCGGCTCGTTAATTTTGTTCGATAAGTTAACGAGCCGAACACGAACTAAGATGTGTTCGTTCGTGTTCGGCTCGTTTTGGCTCGAAATATTACTCATCAAGTTTATATATATATATA
>JXCR01135456.1:217673-262610 GCA_002079205.1 Phalaenopsis hybrid cultivar | reverse complement strand
ATTTTGCTACTATTGTTGAACAAATGGCAGCACTAGTACTTAATGATGTTGGGATGTTACTTTAATTTAAAGATAATTTTGTTGTAAAAAAAATTGAAACTATTTATAAAGCTGCATTTACCAAGCAGATCTTAAAAGAAAAACCCATTGCTCTGAGTTGCTTTTTTTTAGCGCTCCTTATTCAGAGAGTATAATGTAGGTTTTTTATGGAATATAATTCAACGATATATGCAAGAATTTGCTCAATTAGGTTCTAAAATACTGATATTATGTATTTATGTGATAATTAATCTAATTTAGTCTATATTATTTCTGTAGATAAATAGTGAAAATCTATGATATTTGACCAGGTCCACTTTGTTCCATGTGAGAATTTAAGCCAGAAGCTTCTGCATGAATACTTGTACCTATACATATTGTCATCACTAGCATCATCACAACCATATATATGCATCCCAACAATGTAGAACCATATCCATGCATCCCAACTATGTTGACTTGGCTTGGTAGATACTAGCATATAGACTTTTATCTAAAATAATCAAAATTACGTGGGAAAAGTGGGTAAGGGCATTTTAATTATTTGAATTGAGGCTGAAATTTGATTAGAACATAACAAGTTCTAGTTTATGGATTTTGTAGACTAAAAAGGAAAAAAATATGTTCTGGTTAAAGGCAGCTCATATAATGAGGTCTCTTCAATTCTGGATACCTGAAGGATACTTGTTTTCAATGTATTTGGGAATTAATGGCATGGTTCTATTTGATCGGCATGAGCCTCAATGCATTTTTTTGCAAAGATAAGCTCCTAGTCATGAATCCATCTTCTGGACTTGTCAGAAAACAATACCAATATACATACTTGGTAGGATTTACCCTTGTGGAATGGTCTGATTTCCACATCGCTGCTATGGCTATTGAAAACAAAGCAGGATGATCATCATATTAGCTTTACCAACTATTTGGCTTTGGCATTTTTAAAGTCCTCCATTCATTCCTATGCAATTCTGCATGAGATATTAGTTTAATTTTGCACAAGGCTTTGTCTATGCTTTTAGCCAAATAACGTATTTGGTTTACTCCTTTTCCTTCATATTTTTTCACATTGTTTTTATGTATTGATTTTATTGTGCATCTTTTACATTGTCGACTGCACAAGTCTACTTTTCAAAAGATATCTCCAATAGCTGTTGTTTCTATTATATATTTTCCTTTTATTAAATTCTTTCTAATTATACCACACATTTATGTTAATAGTCAAATCTTTATGATGCCCATTTTGTTGGTGAATGATGTTTTATAGTGTCACATTTAGAGTCATATAGGGTAGTTGGTTTTATTATAGGATCATAAAATTTACCTTTAGATATTCAGATATGACTTTATTATTCAGTACTTTTGAGATACTTTTCTTTCTTATCAACATGAGTTAATTCTAAAACTGAAGGCCATATTTGTCATTCCTTCTGTATAAGAAATTAGACATATTATTGCACGTAGCTATTAACCTGATCTTCCTACAATGTTACTAGTAAGTATTTGTTTCAAATTTTGTTAACATGTTGCTCTACTATTACTAAGCTCTTATTTCTTAAACCTTTATTTTGTTCTTACTTTTCATTTATTTTAGAATGTCTAACTTACTAAAGCTATTACATTTGCAAATAGCATATAAGATCCCTGAATTTAAACTTCATATATTAGAATCTCCATAACAAAACTAATCCTACTACAAATAGTAGTATTTGTTCACTTCCCAATTATTTTGTGTTATCTATTGGTCTATTTTTTATATTGTTAATAAAATATTTTTGACAACTTTAATATATCTTTCAATTTGATATGTATATTGCATGATCCTTGTGTGGAACTATTTAGGAGATTTTTGGTNACAACTTTAATATATCTTCCAATTTGATATGTATATTGCATGATCATTGTGTGGAACTATTTAGGAGATTTGGGAGATTTTTGGTTTACTAAACTTTTTAATATTATTTTAAAAACTCAAAAGATGCTTGAAGAGTGGAGGAAGAGTATTTTGATCCCAATTTTAAGAATAAAGGTGTTGCACAAGAGTGTGTAAATTTTAGAGGAATTAAGTTGACGTGTCATTAAAATTATGGGAGAGTAATTGAACATATGTTAAGACGTATTACAAAGATTTCTCATAATAAATTTGGATTTATGACGGGCAGGTCTACCATGGAAGCTATACATTTATTGAGAGGTTTGATGGAGAAGTTCAGAGATTCCAAGGAGGATCTACATATGATTTTTATTGATTTAGAGAAAACTTACGATATGATTCCAAGCGATATCTTTTGGAGCGTTCTTGAGAAGAAAGATGTTGATATGACTTATATTAAACTCATTAAAGCTATGCATACAAGAACTGTGACTTGTGTTCGAATANAGTTGACGTGTCATTAAAATTATGGGAGAGTAATTGAACATAGGTTAAGACGTATTACAAAGATTTCTCATATCAAATTTGGATTTATGACGGGCAGGTCTACCATGGAAGGTATACATTTATTGAGAGGTTTGATGGAGAAGTTCAGAGATTCCAAGGAGGATCTTCATATGATTTTTATTGATTTAGAGAAAACTTACGATATGGTTCCAAGCGATATCTTTTGGAGCGTTCTTGAGAAGAAAGATGTTGATATGACTTATATTCAACTCATTAAAGCTATGCATACAAGAATTGTGACTTGTGTTCGAATTGAAGGAGGATTGACCAGTTATTTTCCTATTTCTGTTGGTTTGCATCAAAGGATCGGCTTTAAGCCCATATCTTTTTGCTTTAGTTATGGATGGTCACACTAGACACTTTCAAGAGGATGTCCCTTGGTGTATGCTTTTTGCTGATGATATCCTTTTCGTGGATAAGATGAGAGATAAAACTTAGGAAAAACTTGAACTATGGATGTCTATCTTGGAGTCTAAAGGCCTTCGTTTGAGTAGAACTAAAACTGAATACATGGAATGTAATTTTAGTAGTAGTAGCTCTAGTGACAAACATTTAACAATGGTCAATCAAATTATTAAACGCTTTAGATACCTCAGGTATATTGTTCAAAGTGATGGTGATATTGATGGGGATATGAATTCAAGTCGGTTGGTTGAAGTGGAGGAAAGCTTTGAGCCTATTCTGTGATAGAAAGCATTGCTTAAATTGAAAGGAAAATTTTATAAGATGGTGGTGAGACTTGCAATGCTCCATGACACTGAATGTTGGCCTTTAAAAGAGAAGCATAAAACTAAGTTAAGTGTTACCGAGTTGAGAATGATTAGTGGCTTTACACTTAGAGACAAAATGCAAAATGAATATATCCGTGATAGGGTTGGTGTAGCTCCAGTGATAGACAAAATTAAAGAGTCGTTTTAGATGGTTTGGTCACATTTAACGTCGACCAACTGATGATCCGATTAGAAGAGTAGATGTTTTAAATTCGACTTGTGCTAAGAAAAGCAGAGGTAGAACTTGGAAGACTTGGGCATATTGTATAAAAAAATGATCTTAATTTATTAGAATTAAATGAAAATATGACACTAAATAGGACAATGGGGAAAAAAGATTCATGTAGCCGACCCCACTTAGTGGGATAAAGGTTTTGTTGTTGTTGTAGTCTTAGCAGAATGATTTGATTTGACCCGATTTTGCGGATTTTTGGAACTAACTGCCCTTCTCATTGTCAAATCAATCCAAATTGCCCGTTGGCTAATGATCATGGTTTCAGATTATATATGTTTGGCTTTTAATTTGTATGTTTAACCTTCAATGAGATGTGCAGGGATAAAGTTGTTGATTTTCATTGGAATGCATCTGATCCATGGACCATTGTTAGTGTATCTGATGACTGTCAGAGCACTGGTGGCGGTGGAACACTGCAGGTAAATTTCTGTTTCTTTCGCGATCGGATTGCATTTTTTATAAACGTGTTAATGAATGCCATGGCTGTTACCCAGTGCTCTACTTCCCAGTTGCCGCGTTGCAGTAGTTGGGATTATTTTATTTTATTTTTTTCAAATTAGATAAAATTTGTTTGGTCAATGATTATTCTTATTTTTATTTGGGGCGTTTATATCCATACCACCCAATTCCGTGTATTTACATAGCTACACCTAAACTTTGTTTTGGAGCATTTACATGCATACCACAATTCTTATATATTTATTAAATGTCTTTAACACTTGAACATTCATATTTACATGCATAACAATTCAATTGTTTAATATCACATCGAAAAATACTGCTGTCATTATCTTTTTAAAAGCGAAATGCATATTTTCATTCATAGATATATGACACCAAGGTGTTACTTGCACTTTAGGTGTGAGATATGTAAATATATAAGAATTATGTGGTATGTAAGTAAATTTCTCCTCATTTTTTTTATTTTATATCCCTCAAATCTTTCATATCACAATAAAAATATTACTATTTTAACTTTTAAAAAGTGAAATAAACCTTTTCATGAATAATGGATAAGTTGGCATATATGTAAACAAATGAAGTTTATAGATATGTAAATACATAAGAATTGATCGATATGCATGTAAATCTTCCATTTATAAATTGATCTCATACATGTCCTTAAACCTTTTTTTTAAACTCGGAGATCATTCTCCATGCGGTTGCTCTCCACCTTAACATCTCTCTTTTTTTCTTTAGTTTATTACGATTGGCCTTAGCCTGATCATTGATGCAGATATGGCGCATGAGCGACTTGATTTATCGGCCGGAAGAAGAAGTTCTGGAGGAGTTGGAGAAGTTCAAGTCTCATATCCTCACCTGCGCCCCCAAGACCTGATTTATGGCTTTCTGTTTCTCTTATCCTTTGCTCTCCATTATAGGACTTGTTTTAATTACAGTCATGCATTTGGTAAGTTCTAAACCCTTCAGATGACTCGTACTGGCGACTAAGACTACTAATTTTTATCTTTCAGTTTTGGGTGACCGACTCAAAGAATGATGGGAATTGTGTGTTTTAGCTGAAAATTTGAAGGGCAAACCTTGATGTGGTTTTCATATTTTATGTATGACATGCTTAGAACATTTGCATGCTAAAGATATGGAGAGGTTTCCTTTAAACTTCATTTCAATGAATGCCATGGAAGGTTTTACATTAATGTAGAACATAGAAGTAATTTGTTGAATTCCATTTTACTTGAGTTCTTAAAATTTTGGTTGCATTTAAGTTTAATTCAACTAACCTTTGAGCATTTAAAAAATGTTTGAATATATTTATTTATTTATTTGAACAAACTTGATCGGATATTATATCAAGTCGAGTTCGAGTTGTTCATCAAGTGCATAGCAAAAGTACCACATTGCAAATTCCATTGTCTTTTATAGAGGGTTTTAGTTGTAAGTTTCTTATCTCTTATTCATTTTTGAAGCTCCACCTTGATGGAGAAGGATGGGAATGATGATTAAAGCACCCTTTTTTAATGGGATCCTCTCACAACTTCTTCGTGTTTGTCATTGCTTTTTCTAGTTAGGGTTTTGTTAACTTTGTAATGGTTGAGGGTTTGGTTGTTAAATGATTCAAATTTACTGTGATTGGAACATGATTTGAACTTAGATAATAAGCTTCATTTAATTGGAATAATTTTGTTGGTATGGTTTGTGTAGTAGTAGGAAATTAGCTGGAAGTTATTTGGCTGCGTTTATGATGAAAAAATGAATAAATAAAAAAAGTACTTAATTAATTTTTTTTTATCAACATTATACTAAGTCAATGATTTGTTTAGAAAGTTGTAGTTTAAGTATATTATTAGAACTTATGAGTTTCATTTGGTAGCTATGATTTTTTAAAATAGAATAAAATTTTCTCTAGTTAAGGAAAAAATTTTAGTCAAATGTTTGCATAAATTATTGATAGAAATAATGTATATAACAACATTAACATAATTTGATAGCCATAATATATAGGAAGAGAGAGAAATAGAGAGAGACCTTGCATTTTGGGTGTGTGTAATGTATATGTATATATATTCATTATGGAATAAAATGAGTCATCGGCTCTAGGAACACCCCCATTTTCCCCCTGGACGGGAAGTCTCCCTGTTCCCCTTTCTCTCTCCCTTTCTCCCTTTCTCTCAACCTTAATTATTGGGCATCGATTTGGTTAAACATCTTAAAAGACGCGGTGAGCTTGAATAAGACGAGCAGCACCAAGCAAATTTCTTTAGAAAGGCCATCCGGCTGATTTCTGTCGATTGGCAGACAAACGCGAAAACCACCTCTCCGTCGCGCTTAGGATTTACGGAAGGACGGATTGTAGTAGATAAGATGATGGGAGGGGGTTAAACAAATATTGGCGAAGCTTATTCAGCTCGCGGATCAGGTAACAAAGCTAGCCGATGATGCTTGCTCCTTCAGGGCTGAACGCCAGGAGACGAAGGGCAAGACAGAGCACTGAACAACGCTTCTCTGACAGGCTGTGAGGGCAGAGCACTACGAGCGGTCGTTTATGGACGACAAAGAGCTCGTCCTCAACAAAGCACTTGCTTTAGTTGCCAAGTGCCGCGCCAACGGACTCATGTGCCGATCGGCCTTGACAAATCCGTCGAAGACGTATCCTAACTCCTCCACGTCTCTGCCGCCGGCGAGCCGTTTGAAAAATCAAATCATGTTCGATGTAGTTCAATTGCCTCCAACATGTATGTCCGCCGATCGCTGGATTAGTAGTATCACATTCACATCATCTCCTATAATTATTCCACTCATCTCCTTCATCCACAGATCGATTAGCATGCCAACAAAAGGCGGCTTCCTACTCGATAAACAAGCTTTCCCAGTGAACTATTTTTCAGCAGGATCTCACCTCCCGCGGCCCATTCTAAGTAGCAAGAAAGATTTATAGGCATACATAATGCTCAATGCTTATCCTTAATATTTTTTCACATATATCACCCAATTCTTATATATTTATATTTCTATATTGCTCAATTTTTTTCCCAACAAATTACTATCCGACCTGCAAACTGCTGTCCGACTCCAGATACCTCCGTCCGGCCACCCGCCTCCTGCCGGGCCTTTCAAATGAGGGATCATTTTTAATGAGCATAAAGGTCTTCAACCCCACAGAGTGTCGTTTCTCTGGTGCGTATATGTTATTTTTTTTTAAAGCTTACTTTATGATACATGGGCTCAGTACTATTTTTGTATCTTTCTGTGAAAGTTTAAGGTCGAAACTTGGTGAGATCGGTGAGTTCATACATGCCGGTGATCCCTTGACACTTGGGAAACTCGAACCCGGGTAGTAAAACCGACGATGACGTTAAGAGCGTCTGATCGGTCAGAGGGATGAGAAATACCTGACAACAACATTATAGATGTCTGATTGGTAATAACGGCCTAAGGACGATTCACCACATGATAGCGACTAGCTCCGAAAGGAGTGTACAACGATCGTCTACGACCCAGAGATGATTCAACACCCGACAACGATAAGGTCTGCGGTGTATGACGATCATCTTCGACCCTAGAGACGATTCACAACCCGACAACGACAAAATTTGTGAGGGGTGTACGGCGATCTTCTACAACCCAAAGATGATTAGCCACTCGACATCGACAAACTTTGCAAGAGTTGTACGAAGATCATCTTCGACCCTAGCGACAATTCACCCCTCGACAACGACAAGCTTCGCGAGGGGCGTACGACATTTTCTATGACCCAGAGATGATTCGCCAACTGACAACAATAAACTTTGCGATAGGTGTATGGAGATCATCTTTGACCCTAAAGACAATTTGTCACCCGAAAATGACAAGCTCCACGAGGGGAGTACGACAATCATCTATGACTCATAGAAGATTCACCACCATGCAGTGACAAACCCTGCATGGGGTGTACATCGATCTTCTTCGACCCTAGAGGCGATTCACTTCTTCGTAGCGACAAGCTCCACAAGGGGCGAAACTTGAGTTAAACAAACATCACATCCAAAAAACCTAAAAACTTAACCAATAATCTATTAAAAAAATCTACTCATCTAGGGCCAGGGAAAGAGCTGTTGAAAAATTAAGTAAAACTAGGGAGAAAGGCAAGTATACCTTTTATGTACTTCTGAGTTTTCCATCCTTATTGGAGTTTCACCTCTAAGAAAAGAAAAACTTGGGGCTTCATGTACAAACTGGAGGTATCACCATATCTGTCAGGCTAAAAGAACTGCAATCAGAATCATACTTATAGTCTACTCTTGTCTGTCGCCCTCCTATGGATGGTTGACTTCACTATGATGGCCCACTTTTTCTTTGACGACCCACTTTTCTGCCGACAATCACCTTTCCAACTGCAGTAGACTTTTCCGNTAGTAGGAAATTAGCTGGAAGTTATTTGGCTGCGTTTATGATGAAAAAATGAATAAATAAAAAAAGTACTTAATTAATTTTTTTTTATCAACATTATACTAAGTCAATGATTTGTTTAGAAAGTTGTAGTTTAAGTATATTATTAGAACTTATGAGTTTCATTTGGTAGCTATGATTTTTTAAAATAGAATAAAATTTTCTCTAGTTAAGGAAAAAATTTTAGTCAAATGTTTGCATAAATTATTGATAGAAATAATGTATATAACAACATTAACATAATTTGATAGCCATAATATATAGGAAGAGAGAGAAATAGAGAGAGACCTTGCATTTTGGGTGTGTGTAATGTATATGTATATATATTCATTATGGAATAAAATGAGTCATCGGCTCTAGGAACACCCCCATTTTCCCCCTGGACGGGAAGTCTCCCTGTTCCCCTTTCTCTCTCCCTTTCTCCCTTTCTCTCAACCTTAATTATTGGGCATCGATTTGGTTAAACATCTTAAAAGACGCGGTGAGCTTGAATAAGACGAGCAGCACCAAGCAAATTTCTTTAGAAAGGCCATCCGGCTGATTTCTGTCGATTGGCAGACAAACGCGAAAACCACCTCTCCGTCGCGCTTAGGATTTACGGAAGGACGGATTGTAGTAGATAAGATGATGGGAGGGGGTTAAACAAATATTGGCGAAGCTTATTCAGCTCGCGGATCAGGTAACAAAGCTAGCCGATGATGCTTGCTCCTTCAGGGCTGAACGCCAGGAGACGAAGGGCAAGACAGAGCACTGAACAACGCTTCTCTGACAGGCTGTGAGGGCAGAGCACTACGAGCGGTCGTTTATGGACGACAAAGAGCTCGTCCTCAACAAAGCACTTGCTTTAGTTGCCAAGTGCCGCGCCAACGGACTCATGTGCCGATCGGCCTTGACAAATCCGTCGAAGACGTATCCTAACTCCTCCACGTCTCTGCCGCCGGCGAGCCGTTTGAAAAATCAAATCATGTTCGATGTAGTTCAATTGCCTCCAACATGTATGTCCGCCGATCGCTGGATTAGTAGTATCACATTCACATCATCTCCTATAATTATTCCACTCATCTCCTTCATCCACAGATCGATTAGCATGCCAACAAAAGGCGGCTTCCTACTCGATAAACAAGCTTTCCCAGTGAACTATTTTTCAGCAGGATCTCACCTCCCGCGGCCCATTCTAAGTAGCAAGAAAGATTTATAGGCATACATAATGCTCAATGCTTATCCTTAATATTTTTTCACATATATCACCCAATTCTTATATATTTATATTTCTACATTGCTCAATTTTTTCCCCAACAAACTACTATCCGACCTGCAAACTGCTGTCCGACTCCAGATACCTCCGTCCGGCCACCCGCCTCCTGCCGGGCCTTTCAAATGAGGGATCATTTTTAATGAGCATAAAGGTCTTCAACCCCACAGAGTGTCGTTTCTCTGGTGCGTATATGTTATTTTTTTTTAAAGCTTACTTTATGATACATGGGCTCAGTACTATTTTTGTATCTTTCTGTGAAAGTTTAAGGTCGAAACTTGGTGAGATCGNATCCGACCTGCAAACTGCTGTCCGACTCCAGATACCTCCGTCCGGCCACCCGCCTCCTGCCGGGCCTTTCAAGTGAGGGATCATTTTTAATGAGCATAAAGGTCTTCAACCCCACAGAGTGGCGTTTCTCTGGTGCGTATATGTTATTTTTTTTTAAAGCTTACTTTATGATACATGAGCTCAGTACTATTTTTGTATCTTTCTGTGAAAGTTTATGGTCGAAACTTGGTGAGATCAGTGAGTTCATACATGCCGGTGATCCCTTGACACTTGGGAAACTCGAACCCGGGTAGTAAAACCGACGATGAAGTTAAGAGCGTCTGATCGGTCAGAGGGATGAGAAATACCTGACAACAACATTATAGATGTCTGATTGGTAATAACGGCCTAAGGACGATTCACCACATGATGGCGACTAGCTCCGAAAGGGGTGTACAACGATCGTCTACGACCCAGAGATGATTCAACACCCGACAACGATAAGGTCTGCGGTGTATGACGATCATCTTCGACCCTAGAGACAATTCACAACCCGACAACGACAAAATTTGTGAGGGGTGTACGGCGATCTTCTACAACCCAAAGATGATTAGCCTCTCGACATCGACAAACTTTGCAAGAGTTGTACGAAGATCATCTTCGACCCTAGCGACAATTCGCCCCTCGACAGCGACAAGCTTCGCGAGGGGCGTACGACATTTTCTATGACCCAGAGATGATTCGCCAACTGACAACGATAAACCTTGCGATAGGTGTATGGAGATCATCTTTGACCCTAAAGACAATTTGTCACCCGAAAATGACAAGCTCCACGAGGGGAGTACGACAATCATCTATGACTCATAGAAGATTCACCACCATGCAGTGACAAACCCTGCATGGGGTGTACATCGATCTTCTTCGACCCTAGAGGCGATTCACTTCTTCGTAGCGACAAGCTCCACAAGGGGCGAAACTTGAGTTGAACAAACATCACATCCAAAAAACCTAAAAACTTAACCAATAATCTATTAAAAAAATCTACTCATCTAGGGCCAGGGAAAGAGCTGTTGAAAAATTAAGTAAAACTAGGGAGAAAGGCAAGTATACCTTTTATGTACTTCTGAGTTTTCCATCCTTATTGGAGTTTCACCTCTAAGAAAAGAAAAACTTGGGGCTTCATGTACAAACTGGAGGTATCACCATATCTGTCAGGCTAAAAGAACTGCAATCAGAATCATACTTATAGTCTACTCTTGTCTGTCGCCCTCCTATGGATGGTTGACTTCACTATGATGGCCCACTTTTTCTTTGACGACCCACTTTTCTGCCGACAATCACCTTTCCAACTGCAGTAGACTTTTCCGCCGACTACTGATTTCTTCCTCCGAATGGCCATCAGAACCTGACGACTCCTCCGACAGAAAAAGTGTGGAATGATAAATCATCTGATGACGAATAAGATACCGAAACAAGTGCAAAAAACCCTAGCAAGAAGTATCATTAACAAATTATGTGTTCAAGATTTGCTTGATTCATAAATTTTCTTGTTCTTATCGCAATTGTCGTTATAAAGGAGCAAAAAAAATGGAGAACTTAATATGTATACTCAAAAATAGTCTGCATGGATCTTGAGACGATCCAACGGTCAGAATAAGATCAGAATGCCATTCGCTCTTCTCTTTAAAGCAAGACCAAATATGTAATTTTTATATTTTTTGTCCCTCCTATCTTCTATAAATAGGAGGGTCATATGATGTATGGGGGACTTCTAGGCTCTTCCCTCTTTGTAAAATATTTCTTTATGAAATGAAATGGGTCATCGGCCCCAGGAACACCCCGTTTCCCTCCGATAGGGGAAGTCAAGCTCTTCCCCTTCTCTCCCTTTTTCTCTTTCTCCCCCTCTCTCAATCTTCTTTCTTTGGTCAACGATCTATTCTTTGCATGGTATGCCAGATAGATTTGGATTCAACAAGTTCCTGTCTTACGGAGGCTTGGAGCATATGTCACTATAGTAAAAGTGGAATAAATGTGCTATTTATTCCATGAATTTTCACTCTCGACTTTCTTTAAACATAAATCCATTGCTCCAAAAAGCAATCCAGTTCTCTATGAATTGATTTTTTCTCTCAAATTGTAGCAAGAAGCTGCATATCCAACGCATTAAGGCTGGGTGTAGTTCATCCACTTCTTTCAGGACATTGACAAAAGGAATTTTGAAGTTTTTTATAGCTTTATTAGCACTTTTGAGCATTATAAAATTATATCAGCTGTTGAGGCTTGAGTTTTCTTCTTCCTGCCTATTGGATGTGATGTTTGTTCAATCATATTCCTTATCTCTTATAATCTTACTAATTCTACTAATTTTAATTTGTCATATGTTCCCAGATCGTAAGATGGGGTTTCTTTCTTTGATTAAGAAGTTCTTGATGGCTCAAAGTAATGTACTTTAGTAAGGTTGCGTATGCGATTGACAAGCATCCTTTCTATGGTAACTTGCAACAAGCTAATGTTAGAATTTGATAATTGCATGGTGTTGTAAATCTTCTATCTCTATTTAAATATTTTTTTTGCTTAGTTTTATCTGTAAAAAGAATTTTGATATGATTTTTGGGTGTGGTCCGTAGTTTATCAAGAATAAACCATTCATTTTTAAAAAATGCTCATTGATTTTAATACCGTTAAAAAAGATTTTAAAGAAAATCCCATTTGGGTAGAAGTTCTTAATTTGCCTCTGTGTTTTTGGAATGAGTCTAGTATTTTAAAGATTGCAAGTCGAATTGATGCTTCATTGGTTGTTGATTCTTCAACATCTAAATTTTCTGGACTTTCTTTTGTCATAGTTAATATACATATAAATATAAATTTCTCTCTTCCAGATTTCACTCCTCTTGATATTAAAGGGCAGGATTTTAGTTTAACTGTGGTTTACAAATGAAAACCCGCCCCTTGTATGACATGCTGTACCTTTGCTCATGATCCTCAAACTTATCCTAAGATTGTGATTATCCAGTCTAATAAAGTTGCTCCTATTTTTAGAGAAAGAAATAATAATATATATTATACTAATCAAAGATTTCTAAGAAACATGACCAGGCTTCCTATTCCTATTAGGGTTTCTACTGTTAGTAATAATTTTATTTCTTTAGGTCCAGATTTAA
Organism: Phalaenopsis hybrid cultivar; assembly: GCA_002079205.1. Lineage (NCBI taxonomy): Eukaryota > Viridiplantae > Streptophyta > Magnoliopsida > Asparagales > Orchidaceae > Phalaenopsis > Phalaenopsis hybrid cultivar. Next base: position 249,559 of record JXCR01135456.1, on the reverse strand, counting down.
ATATACTCGCTGATGTCTCATTATTTGGTAGAGAAATTGCTGGAGAGAATGTTGATGCTCAACCTATTAAATCTAATGTTGAACCAGATATTACTATTGATCTTTAAAATTATGTTTTACTTATTATTAATTTTCCGGGTGTTCAATCTGACTGATAGGAATTTGCAAAATGAATGTTCTATTTTACCAAATCCTAATGAAAAATTTGTTTTACCTCTTGTTTCAGATTCTGTTAATAACGAGGCCAGTGAAGGTAATATCATAACTCAGAATGTTATTATTGGAAGCATTCCCACACTTATGAAAAATAATAGTATTTCAAAATGTTCAATGCAACCCTAAATGTTATTTCTATCTCTTTGCCCTCTACCTCTAGGGCACAAAAAACATAATTTGGTAAAACATATTAAAACTTGGTAATGCTATGTGTTAGTTTATTTATCTGTCATTTTTTTCTCTTTTATTTATTATGTTTTATCCAAATGTTCAAGTTTGGAATGATGGTGGGTTTAATAGTGAAACCCATGTTGTTGATTTTAAAATGATTTTTTTTTTTGAGAATTGTGATCATATGATTGACCTTATTGAAATTAAACTCTCTTTCTTCTATTTCTAATAATTTCTCAATTAACATGTTTAGAATTTTTAATAATAAATGAAGTGTGAAAAGCTTTGATATTGCTAAAACTGATAGTATTTGACTGAAATGGAATGTTGATGTTCTTTGTTTTACTACCTTAGAAATCAAATCTCAATATATTTATTGGCATGTTACTATTTCTACTTATGTTAAGTTTTTTATGACTTTCATTTATGCTAATAATAGTGTCAGTTGGAAAGGAACTTTGGAATTCTTTTATTTATCTTGCTGCTAATCTTAATGAACCTTGACTTTTGTTGGTTCATATTAGTTGTATTCTTAGATTTAGTGAAATGGTTGGTGGCCTTTCTCATATTCCTTCAAAGCTAATTGATTTTAAAAATTGCATCTCTTAATTATGAAATACACGTCATAAATTTAGTTGGTATCATAATCAAATTGATAATCATATAAGATGTCTTCTTGACAGGGCTTTCTATAGTGCTTCTTGGGTGAATTTTTTTCCTTATTCTTTTTTTTCAGAGTTTAAGATAATTCAACTTTTGATCATTCTCCTATTTTTATATCTTTGGGGCCCTCTTAAGCTTTGAAGCAAAAAATTTTGTATGAGAATTATTGGAGTATTCAGCTTCTTTTTTTGAAATTGTTCATGATGCTTGAAACATTAATGTTAAATACGATCCTCATTTTTCTTTTATAATAAATTGAAGAATGTTAATGAAGCTTTTAAGCATTAGGATATGAATATTTCTAATTACCTTTCTAATTATATTAATGAATTAAAAGGTAAATTTGAAATTATTATTATTAATTTTAAATTTAATCCTCTTTGTAAATATTTACTCAGTCAAGCTTCTTTTAGCTAAGAAAAACTCTATAGCGCTCTATCTTGTAATTATAAATGATTAAAGCAAAGGGTCAAGTGTGAATGGTTATCTAAATATAAAGATGATGTAGAAACCCTTTATCAAAGATTAGAATTGGAAATAATTTTACTTTTATTAAGGAAATTTTAGTTGATCAATTTTTACTTACAACAAAAGGACATTGTCAATGAAGCCATCTCTTTTTTGAAACATTTGCTTAGTAATTATGTTGGTCTTCCTCTATCAGTTTTTGATAAATTTCTTGTTGTTAATACTATTTCATTATAGGACTCTGATGCCTTGATAATGGACTTCTCTAGTGAAGAAATTAAAAATGATTTTTATTTAATTGGGAATTGCACATCTTCTAGACTAAATACATTTTCTCTAAAATTTTTAAAAATTTTTGAAATATTATTGGGGATGAATGTATTTATGCTATAAAATATTTTTTTAATACTCGTAAGCTTCCTAATAGGGTCAAACATATTATTATCACCTTAATTCCCAAAAGGGAAGGTGCTCAATCATTAATTACTTTCATCCTATTTCTCTTTGTAATATATTGTGTAAGGTTATTGTTAAGCTTTTCACTGATAAAATTAAACATATTCTTTGTAATATTATTAATCTTATTCAAGTTATTTTTTAGAGATATATTGCTAATATTATCATTTTGACTAATGAACTTTTATATGACTTTAAATCCGTTAATTTTGGTAAGAAATTCTGTTTTAAAGTCTATTTACTTAAAGTGTTTGATGAAGTTAATCATATTTTATTTATGATAGAATGATCATATTGAGTTTTCTTGTTGGTTTTATTCATAAAATTAAGGTCTGTGCGATCAGTGTTTTTTTTTTTTGTTATTATAAATGGTGAAATGAATAGTTACCTGTTTCTTCTTCTGGTTTGAAGCAAGCTTGTCCTCGTCACCTTATCTATTTGTTATTATTATTGATATTATTTCCTCTATGTTGGATATTCAGAATAATTATATCATGNAGGGGAAGTCAAGCTCTTCCCCTTCTCTCCCTTTTTCTCTTTCTCCCCCTCTCTCAATCTTCTTTCTTTGGTTAACGATCTATTCTTTGCATGGTATGCCAGATAGATTTGGATTCTACAAATTCCTGTCTTACGGAGGCTTGANAGGGGAAGTCAAGCTCTTCCCCTTCTCTCCCTTTTTCTCTTTCTCCCCCTCTCTCAATCTTCTTTCTTTGGTCAACGATCTATTCTTTGCATGGTATGCCAGATAGATTTGGATTCAACAAGTTCCTGTCTTACGGAGGCTTGGAGCATATGTCACTATAGTAAAAGTGGAATAAATGTGCTATTTATTCCATGAATTTTCACTCTCGACTTTCTTTAAACATAAATCCATTGCTCCAAAAAGCAATCCAGTTCTCTATGAATTGATTTTTTCTCTCAAATTGTAGCAAGAAGCTGCATATCCAACGCATTAAGGNGAATAAATGTGCTATTTATTCCATGAATTTTCACTCTCGACTTTCTTTAAACATAAATCCATTGCTCCAAAATGCGATCTAGTTCTCTATGAATTGATTTTTTCTCTCTAATTGTAGCAAGCAGCTGCATATCCAACGCATTAAGGTTGGGTGTAGTTCATCCACTTCTTTCAGGACATTGACAAAAGGAATTTTGAAGTTTTTTATAGCTTTATTTGCACTTTTGAGCATTATAAAATTATATCAGCTGTCGAGGCTTGAGTTTTCTTCTTCCTGCCTATTGGATGTGATGTTTGTTCAATCATATTCCTTATCTCTTATAATCTTACTAATTCTACTAATTTTAATTTGTCATATGTTCCCNGAGTTTTCTTCTTCCTGCCTATTGGATGTGATGTTTGTTCAATCATATTCCTTATCTCTTATAATCTTACTAGTTCTACTAATTTTAATTTGTCATATGCTCCCAGATCGTAAGATGGAGTTTCTTTCTTTGATTAAGAAGTTCTTGATGGCTCAAAGTAATGTACTTTAGTAAGGTTGCGTATGCGATTGACAAGCATCCTTTCTATGGTAACTTGCAACAAGCTAATGTTAGAATTTGATAATTGCATGGTGTTGTAAATCTTCTATCTCTATTTAAATATTTTTTTTGCTTAGTTTTATCTGTAAAAAGAATTTTGATATGATTTTTGGGTGTGGTCCNATGGCTCAAAGTAATGTACTTTAGTAAGGTTGCGTATGCGATTGACAAGCATCCTTTCTATGGTAACTTGCAGCAAGCTAATGTTAGAATTTGATAATTGCATGGTGCTGTAAATCTTCTATCTCTATTTAAATATTTTTTTTGCTTAGTTTTATCTGTACAAAGAATTTTGATATGATTTTTGGGTGTGGTCTGTAGTTTATCAAGAATAAACCATTCATTTTTAAAAAATGCTCATTGATTTTAATACCGTTAAAAAAGATTTTAAAGAAAATCCCATTTGGGTAGAAGTTCTTAATTTGCCTCTGTGTTTTTGGAATGAGTCTAGTATTTTAAAGATTGCAAGTCGAATTGATGCTTCATTGGTTGTTGATTCTTCAACATCTAAATTTTCTGGACTTTCTTTTGTCATAGTTAATATACATATAAATATAAATTTCTCTCTTCCAGATTTCACTCCTCTTGATATTAAAGGGCAGGATTTTAGTTTAACTGTGGTTTACAAATGAAAACCCGCCCCTTGTATGACATGCTGTACCTTTGCTCATGATCCTCAAACTTATCCTAAGATTGTGATTATCCAGTCTAATAAAGTTGCTCCTATTTTTAGAGAAAGAAATAATAATATATATTATACTAATCAAAGATTTCTAAGAAACATGACCAGGCTTCCTATTCCTATTAGGGTTTCTACTGTTAGTAATAATTTTATTTCTTTAGGTCCAGATTTAAATATACTCGCTGATGTCTCATTATTTGGTAGAGAAATTGCTGGAGAGAATGTTGATGCTCAACCTATTAAATCTAATGTTGAACCAGATATTACTATTGATCTTTNGTTTACAAATGAAAACCCGCCCCTTGTATGACATGCTGTACCTTTGCTCATGATCCTCAAACTTATCCTAAGGTTGCGATTATCCAGTCTAATAAAGTTGCTCCTATTTTTAGAGAAAGAAATAATAATATATATATTATACTAATCAAAGATTTCTAAGAAACATGACCAGGCTTCCTATTCCTATTAGGGTTTCTACTGTTAGTAATAATTTTATTTCTTTAGTTCCAGATTTAAATATACTCGCTGATGTCTCATTATATGGTAGAGAAATTGCTGGAGCGAATGTTGATGCTCAACCTATTAAATCTAATGTTGAACCAGATATTACTATTGATCTANTTATTTTTTTCAAATTAGATAAAATTTGTTTGGTAAATGATTATTCTTATTTTTATTTGGGGCGTTTATATCCATACCACCCAATTCCATGTATTTACATAGTTACACCTAAACTTTGTTTTGGAGCATTTACATGCATACCACAATTCTTATATATTTATTACGTGTTTTTAACACTTGAACATTCATATTTACACGCATAACAATTCAATTGTTTAATAACACATCGAAAAATACCGCTATCATTATCTTTTTAAAAGCGAAATGCATATTTTCATGCATAGATTTATGACACCAATGTGTTACGTGCACTTTAGGTGTGAGATATGTAAATATATAAGAATTATGTGGTATGTAAGTAAATTTCTCCTCATTTTTTTTATTTTATATCCCTCAAATCTTTCATATCACAATAAAAATATTACTATTTTAACTTTTAAAAAGTGAAATAAACCTTTTCATGAATAATAGGTAAGTTGGCATATATGTAAACAAAAGAAGTTTATAGATATGTAAATGCATAAGAATTGATTGATATGCATGTAAATCTTCCATTTATAAATTGGTCTCGTACATGTCCTTAAACCTTTTTTTAAAACTTGGAGATCATTCTCCATGCGGTTGCTCTCCACCTTAACATCTCTCTTTTTTTCTTTAGTTTATTACGTTTGACCTTAGCCTGATCATTGATGCAGATATGGCGCATGAGCGACTTGATTTATCGGCCGGAAGAAGAAGTTCTGGAGGAGTTGGAGAAGTTCAAGTCTCATATCCTCACCTGCGCCCCCAAGACCTGATTTATGGCTTTCTGTTTCTCTTATCCTTTGCTCTCCATTATAGGACTTGTTTTAATTACAGTCATGCATTTGGTAAGTTCTAAACCCTTCAGATGACTCGTACTGGCGACTAAGACTACTAATTTTTATCTTTCAGTTTTGGGTGACCGACTCAAAGAATGATGGGAATTGTGTGTTTTAGCTGAAAATTTGAAGGGCAAACCTTGATGTGGTTTTCATATTTTATGTATGACATGCTTAGAACATTTGCATGCTAAAGATATGGAGAGGTTTCCTTTAAACTTCATTTCAATGAATGCCATGGAAGGTTTTACATTAATGTAGAACGTAGAAGTAATTTCTTGAATTCCATTTTACTTGAGTTCTTAAGATTTTGGTTGCATTTAAGTTTAATTCAACTAACCTTTGAGCATTTAAAAAATGTTCGAATATATTTATTTATTTATTTGAACAAACTTGATCGGATATTATATCAAGTCGAGTCNGGTTTCCTTTAAACTTCATTTCAATGAATGCCATGGAAGGTTTTACATTAATGTAGAACATAGAAGTAATTTGTTGAATTCCATTTTACTTGAGTTCTTAAAATTTTGGTTGCATTTAAGTTTAATTCAACTAACCTTTGAGCATTTAAAAAATGTTTGAATATATTTATTTATTTATTTGAACAAACTTGATCGGATATTATATCAAGTCGAGTTCGAGTTGTTCATCAAGTGCATAGCAAAAGTACCACATTGCAAATTCCATTGTCTTTTATAGAGGGTTTTAGTTGTAAGTTTCTTATCTCTTATTCATTTTTGAAGCTCCACCTTGATGGAGAAGGATGGGAATGATGATTAAAGCACCCTTTTTTAATGGGATCCTCTCACAACTTCTTCGTGTTTGTCATTACTTTTTCTAGTTAGGGTTTTGTTAACTTTGTAATGGTTGAGGGTTTGGTCNGAAGGATGGGAATGATGATTAAAGCACCCTTTTTTAATGGGATCCTCTCACAACTTCTTCGTGTTTGTCATTGCTTTTTCTAGTTAGGGTTTTGTTAACTTTGTAATGGTTGAGGGTTTGGTTGTTAAATGATTCAAATTTACTGTGATTGGAACATGATTTGAACTTAGATAATAAGCTTCATTTAATTGGAATAATTTTGTTGGTATGGTTTGTGTAGTAGTAGGAAATTAGCTGGAAGTTATTTGGCTGCGTTTATGATGAAAAAATGAATAAATAAAAAAAGTACTTATTTAATTTTTTTTTTATCAACATTATACTAAGCCAATGATTTGTTTAGAAAGTTGTAGTTTAAGTATATTATTAGAACTCATGAACTTCATTTAGTAGTTATGAGTTTTTAAAATAGAATAAAATTTTCTCTAGTTAAGGAAAAAATTTTAGTCAAATGTTTGCATAAATTATTGATAGAAATAATGTATATAACAACATTAACATAATTTGATAGCCATCATACATAGGAAGAGAGAAATAGAGAGAGACCTTACATTTTGGGTGTGTAATGTATATGTATATATATTCATTATGAAATAAAATGAGTCATCGGCTCCAGGAACACCCCCATTTTCCCCCTGGACGGGAAGTCTCCCTATTCCCCTCTCTCTCTCCCTTTCTCCCTTTCTCTCAACCTTAATTATTGGGCATCGATTTGGTTAAACATCTTAAAAGACGCGGTGAGCTTGAATAAGACGAGCAGCACCAAGCAAATTTCTTTAGAAAGGCCATTCGGCTGATTTCTGTCGATCGGCAGACAAACGCGAAGATCACCTCTCCGTCGCGCGTAGGATTTACGTAAGGACAGATTGTAGTAGATAAGATGATGGGAGGGGGTTAAACAAATATTGGCGAAGCTTATTCAGCTCGCGGATCAGGTAAAAAAGCTAGCCGATGATGCTCGCTCCTTCAGGGCTGAACGCCAGGAGACGAAGGGCAAGACAGAGCACTGAACAGCACTTCTCCGGCAGGCTGTGAGGGCAGAGCACTACGAGCGGCCGTTTATGGACGACAAAGAGCTCGTCCTCAACAAAGCACTTGCTTTAGTTGCCAAGTGCCGCGCCAACGGACTCATGTGCCGATCGGCCTTGACAAATCCGTCGAAGACGTATCCTGACTCCTCCACGTCTTTGCCGCCGCCGGCGAGCCGGTTGAAAATTCAAATCATGTTCGATGTAGTTCGAATTCCTCCAAGATGTATGTCCGCCGATCGCTGGATTAGTAGTATCACATTCACATCATCTCCTATAATTATTCCACTCATCTCCTTCATCCACAGTTCGATTAGCATGCCAACAAAAGGACGGCTTCCTACTCGACAAACAAGCTTTCCCAGTGAACTATTTTTCAGCGGGATCTCACCTCCCGCGGCCCATTCTAAGTAGCAAGAAAGATTTATATGCATACATAATGCTCAATGCTTATCCTTAATATTTTTTCACATATATCACACAATTCTTATATATTTATATTTTTATATTGCTCAATTTTTTTCTCAACAAACTACTATCCGACCGCAAACTGCAGTCCGACTCCAGATACCTCCGTCCGGCCACCCGCCTCCTGTCGGCCCTTTCAAATGAGGGATCATTCTTTATGCGCATAAATGTCTTCAACCCCACAGAGTGTTGTTTTTCTGGTGCGTATATGTTATTTTTTTTAAAGCTTACTTTATGATACAAGAGCTCAGTACTATTTTTGTATCTTTATGTGAAAGTTCAAGGTCGAAACTTGGTGAGATCAATGAGTTCATACATGCCGGTGATCACTTGACACTTGGGAAGCTCGAACCCAGGTAGTAAAACCGACGACGACGTTAAGAGCGTCTGATCGGTCAGAGGGATAAGAGATAACTGACAACAACATTATAGATGTCTGATCGGTAGTAATGGCATAAGGATGATTCACCACATGATGGGGACTAACTCTGAAAGGGGTGTACAACGATCGTCTACGACCCAAAGATGATTCAACACCCAACAATGATAAGGTATGCGGTGTACGACGATCATCTTCGACCCTAGAGACGATTCATAACCCGACAACCACAAAATCTGTGAGGGGTGTACGATGATCTTCTACAACCCAAAGATGATTAGCCACTCGACATCGACAAACCTTGCAAGAGGTGTACGAAGATCATCTTCGACCCTAGTGACAATTCACCACTCGAAAACGACAAGCTTTGTGAGGGGCGTACGAATGATTCGCCAGCTGACAACGATAAACTTTGTGATAGGCGTATGGAGATCATCTTCGACCCTAAAGATAATTCGTCACCCGAAAATGACAAGCTCCATGAGGGGAGTACGACGATCATCTATGACTCATAGAAGATTCACCAGCAGTGACAAGCCCCTACATGGGGTGTACATCGATCTTCTTCGACACTAGAGACGATTCAATTCTTCGTAGCGACAAGCTCTAAAAAGGGCGGAACTTGACTTGAACAAACATCACATCCAAAAAGCCTAAAAGCTTGACCAATAATCTTTTCAAAAAATCTACTCATCAAGGGCCGGGGAAAGAGCTGTTGAAAAACTAAGTTAAGCCAGGGAGAAAGACAAGCATGCCTTTTATGTACTTATGAGTTTTCCATCCTTATTGGAGTTTCACCTCCAAGAAAAGAAAAACTTGAGGCTTCATGTACAGATTGAAGGTACACCATACCTGTCAGGCTAAAAAAACTGCAGTCAGAATCAAACTTATAGTCTACTCCTGTCTATCACCCCCCTATGGATGGTTGACTTCCCTCTGACGGCCCACTTTTTCTTTGACGACCCACTTTTCTGCCAACAGTCGCCTTTCCAACTGCAACCAACTTTTCAGCCAACAACCGACTTTTCCGCCGACTACTGATCTCTTCCTCCGAAAGGCCATCAAAACTTGACGACTCCTCCGACAGGAAAACTCTGGAATGACAAATCATCTGATGACGAATAAGATACCGAAACAAGTGCAAAAAAACCATAGCAAGAAGTAGCAAATTATGTGTTCAAGATTTGCTTGATTCATAAATTTCCTTGTTCTTATCGCAACTATCGTTATAAATGAGCAAAAAAATTGGAGAACTTAATATGTATACTCAAAACTAGTCTGCATGGATCTCGAGACGATCCAACGGTCAGAATAAGATTAGAATGCCCTTCGCTCCTCTTTAAAGCAAGACCAAATATGGAATTTTCATATTTTTTGTCCCTCCTATCTTCTATAAATAGGAAGGCCATATGATGAGTGGGGGAACTCTAGGCTCTTCCCTCTTTGTAAAATATTTTCTTTATGAAATGAAATGGGTCATCGGCCCCAAGAACACCTCATTTCCCCCCGATAGGGGATGTCAACCACTTCCCCTTCTCTCCCTTTTTCTCTTTCTCCCCCTCTCAATGTTCTTTCTTTGGTCAGCGATCTATTCTTTGCATGGTATGCCAGATAGATTTGGATTCAACAATTTCATGTCTTACGAAGGCTTGGAGCATGTCACTATAGTAAAAGTGGAATAAATGTGCTATTTCTTCCATTATTTTTCACTCTCGACTTTCCTTAAGCATGACTCCATTGCTCCTGGGTGTAGTTCATCCACTTCTTTCAGGACATTGACAAAAGGAATTTTGAAGTTTTTTATAGCTTTATTTGCACTTTTGAGCATTGTAAAATTATATCAGCTGCCGAGGCTGGAATGTTCTTCTTTCTGCCTATTGCAACATTACAAAAGGAATATGATTGGATGTGGAGGAGCGAACGCGGGAGTGCTTTGCATTGGCCGGAAAGATTGCTCTGAGATCTAACGGATGGAGAACTGGCAAACATATACAAAGTGGTTCTATTAATTGTGTAGTATGTTAGTAATATTTAGGCTTCAAGAGCTTTGTCGTTCAGTGAAGTTCCTTTGAAATACATATTGGCAGAATGAAGAAGAACACCAATGATCTAAAATGACAAAAAATTGCCGTTCTTCCAAAACAGCTTCTGGAAAAGTTCGGGAAATGCTCCACCAAACAAAAACTTTTTTATATGCCGACGTGCACATTAACACAAAGTAGATTCGTCATCTTCTCAAACAAAGCCTTAAAATTTAGGTTTTAGATACATAAAATACCGACTTTTGCATGCTATGCAAGTAAATCTCCCATTTCTTTTATTCTCAAAACAAACAAATAATAAAAAGAAAATAATATAAATAGGGAAACAATACATAGTGGCTCTGCCAGGGTATTGAAAGGCGAAAGCGGTGTTAGAGGCGATTCAGGATCTCCTCTAGGGTTTTGTGGTTTTCCTCTATGTTTTCCTTTTCTCTTGGGAAAACCTTATTTCTTCTTTTCTTTTTTACTTCTCTACTAGTTTTGCTTTTGTGTTTAGGGACTTTTGCCCATATTTTCTTCTCATGGATAACTTGCTGCCTCTTACTTCATCTTCTTCTCAACTCATCTTGACTCTAGCCCTTTTCTTAATTGAAAGAACCTTATCTCTTATAATCTTACTAGTTCTACTAATTTTAATTTGTCATATGCTCCTAGATCGTAAGATGGGGTTTCTTTCTTTGATTAAGAAGTTCTTGATGGCTCAAAGTAATGTACTTTCATTAAGGTTACGTATGCGATTGACAAGTGTCCTTTCTATGGTAACTTGCAACAAGCTAATGTTAGAACTTGATAATTTCATGGTGCTGTAAATCTTCTATCTCTATTTAAATATTTTTTCTGCTTAGTTTTATCTATACAAAGAATTTTGATATGATTTTCGGGTGTGGTCCATAGTTTATCAACAATAAACCATTCATTTTTTAAATATGCTCATTAATTTTAATACCGTCAAAAAAATTTTTAAAGAAAATCTCATTTGGGTAGAAGTTCTTAATTTGCCTCTGTGTTTTTGGAATGAGTCTAGTATTTTAAAAATTGCAAGTCGAATTGGTGCTTCATTGGTTGTTGATTCTTCAACATCTAAGTTTTCTAGACTTTCTTTTGCCATAGTTAATATACATATAAATATAAATTTCGCTCTTCCAGATTTTACTCCTCTTGATATTAAAGGGTAGGATTTTAATTTAACTGTGGTTTACAAATGAAAATCCGCCCCTTGTATGACATGTTGTACCTTTGCTCATAATCCTTAAACTTATCCTAAGGTTGCGAATATTCATTCTAATAAAGTTGCTCCTATTTTTAGAGAAAGAAGTAATAATATATATTATACTAATCAAAGATTTCTAAGAAACATGACCAGGCTTCCTATTCCTGTTAGGGTTTCTACTGTTAATAATAATTTTATTTCTTCAGGTCCAGATTTAAATATACTCGCTGATGTCTCATTATATGGTAGAGAAATTGCTGGAGAGAATGTTGATGCTCAACCTATTAAATCTAATGTTGAACCTGATATTACTATTGATCTTAAAAATTATGTTTTACCTATTATTAATTTTTCTGGTGCTATTGAGTTAGTCATGAAAATCTGACCGATATGAATTTGCAAAATGAATGTTCTGTTTTACCAATTCCAAATGAAAAAAATTGTTTTACCTCTTGTTTCAGATTCTGTTAATAACGAGGCCAATGAAGGTAGTATCATAACTCAAAATGTTATTATTGGAAGCATTCCCACAGTTATGAAAAATAATAGTATTTCAAATATGTTCATGGCTGCCCTAAATGTTATTTCTATCTCTTTGCCCTCTACCTCTAGGGCAAAAAAAAAAGAAGAGAGAGTTGGTAATGCTATGTGTTAGTTTAATTTTTCTGTCATTTTTTTCTCTTTTATTTATTATGCTTTATCCAAATTTTCAAGTTTGGAATGATCGTGGGTTTAATAGTGAAACCCGTGTTGTTGATCTTAAAATGGTTTTTTTATGAGAATTGTGATCATATGATTGACCTTATTGAAACTAAACTCTCTCTTTCTTCTATTTCTAATAATTTCTCAACTAACATGTTTAGAATTTTTAATAATGAATGAAGTGTGAAAAGCTTCAATATTGCTAAAAATGATAGTATTTGACTGAAATGGAATGTTGAGGTTCTTTGTTTTACTGCTTTAGAAATCAAATCTCAATATATTTATTGGCATGCTACTATTTCTACTTATGTTAAGTTTTATATGACTTTCATTGATGCTAATAATAGTGTCACTTGGAAAGGAACTTTGGAATTCTATTATTTATCTTGCTGCTAATCTTAAAGATCATTGACTTTTATTGGTTCATATTAGTTGTATTCTTAGATTTAGTGAAATGGTTGGTGGCCTTTCTCATATTACTTCAAAGCTAATTGATTTTAAAAATTGCGTCTCAATTCTAATATTTTTTTTAATTATGAAATACACGTCATAAATCTAGTTGGTATCATAATCAAATTGATAATCATATAAGATGTCTTCTTGAAAGGGCTTTCTATAGTGCTTTTTGGGTGGATTTTTTTCCTTATTCTTTTTTCAGAGTTTAAGATAATTCAACTTCTGATCATTCTCCTATTTTTATATCTTTGGGGCCCTCTTAAGCTTTGAAGCAAAAAATTTGTATGAGAATTATTAGAGTGATTATTCAGCTTCTTTTTTGAAATTGTTCATGATGCTTGAAACATTAATGTTAAAAACGATCTTTATTTTCTTTTATAATAAATTGAAGAATGTTAATGAAGCTTTTAAGCATTAGGATATGCATATTTCTAATTACCTTTATAATTATATTAATGAATTAAATGGTACATTTAAAATTATTATTAATGATTTGAAATTTAATCCACTTTGTAAATACTTACTCAGTCAAGCTTCTTTTAGCTAAGAAAAACTCTATAGCGCTCTATCTTATAATTGTAAATGATTAAAGCAATGGGTCAAGTGTGAATGGTTATCTAAATATAAAGATGATGTATAAACACTTTATCAAAGATTAGAATTAGAAATAATTTTACTTTTATTAAGGAAATTTTAGTCAATGATCGATTTTTACTTACAACAAAAGGACATTGTCAATGAAGCCATCTCTTTTTTGAAACATTTGCTTAGTAATTATGTTGGTCTTCCTCTATTAGTTTTTGATAAATTTCTTGTTGTTAATACTATTTCATTATGGGACTCTGATGCCTTGATAAAGGACTTCTCTAATGAAGAAATTAAAAATGATTTTTATTCAATTGGGAATTGCTCATCTTCTAGAATAAATACATTCTCTCTAAAATTTTTAAAAATTTTTGGAATATTATTGGGGATGAATGTATTTATGCTATAAAAATTTTTTTAATATTCGTAACCTTCCTAATAGGGTCAAACATATTATTATCACCTTAATTCCCAAAAGGGAAGGTGCTCAATCATTAACTACTTTCATCCTATTTCTCTTTGTAATATCTTGTGTAAGTTTTTGTTAAGCTTTTCACTGATAAAATTAAACATATTCTTTGTAATATTATTAATCTTATTCAAGTTATTTTTTATTAAAGGAGATATATTGCTAATATTATCATTTTGACTAATGAACTTTAAATCCGTTAATTTTGGTAAGAAATTCTATTTTAAAGTCGATTTACTTGAAGTGTTTGATAAAGTTAATCATATTTTATTTATGATAGAATGATCTTATTGAGTTTTCTTGTTGGTTTTATTCATAAAATTAAGGTCTTTGCGATAAGTGTTTTATTTGTTATTATAAATCGTGAAATGAATAGTTACATTGTTTCTTCTTCTGGTTTGAAGCAAGCTTGTCCTCGTCACCTTATCTATTTGTTATTATTATTGATATTATTTCCTCTATGTTGGTATACAATAATGTTTTAATAAAGTCAATCATCATATATGTGCCAATGATCTTTTATTTTTTGAAGATGTTGCTCCTCTCAATATGTATCACCTTGCTAATGTTCTGAATATATTAATCTTGCTTCTAAATAAATTGTTAACTTTTATAAGTTTATTATTGTTATTCTAAGAATGTTGATGATATTTTACAATAAACTTTATGTAACATTAGTAATATGAATACCAAACTTCTACCTTGGAAATACCTTGATATTACTATTAATTTCTCTAAGATCAATTTGATTGATTGTCATATTATTATTTTTACGCTTCATAAGTGGTTGGTTGGCTGGAAGAAAAAAAAATTATTTATGACAAGTTAGTTTTAATTGATTAACTACACCATTAGAAGTTATTTTTTATTATTGGTTTCGTTCACTTTTTTACCCAAATGTACTAGAAAGAAAATTACTTTTTTGATTAGTAATTCTTTTTCATAATAATAGTGAGAATAGAATGACTACTATATGTTGGAAAACTACTTCTCTTTCTAAAGCACTTGAAGGTCATGGTATTTCTTTTTTAGATACTATTTAATTTGATGTGTAAAATAAAAATTATTGGGAGAGATTTCAATTCAAACTTTTTTTTTGGTGAAGTGAAGTATGAATAACTATGACACCATTTGGATTAATATAATATCTAAAATCTCTATTTTTTTGGAAATATCTTATCAATGTTTCTTTTAAGATTAGAAAATATCTAATTTTTCAGGTTGATGCAAAAAGCTATCTTACTTTTTTCTTTGACCATTGAATCAATTGATCCTCTTTATTTGAGCTATATAGTAATACAATTTTTGATTGATTTTGTTTGCTTAAATTTATCAAAATTAAAGATGTCATTGTTAATGTCTGTTAGTTTTTTCCTCAACATTGGAATATTCCCACTTATTATTTACTTCTTATCCATAAAATCTCTATTATTGATGATAGTATTAGTTGTCTTTGAATAAAAATGATTTTATAACAATGAAAATGTTTATCATTTTATTTATGAAACTTTACTCATTAGAGATTGGAATAGATTAGTTTGGTATATATTAATTTAGCTTTGCTTTCTTGGAGATTTTTTCATATTAGTCTTAAAACTAGTAATATTCTTAACTCTAAGGGTATCAGTGTTAGACTTAATTGTTTTATATTCATTAATGTTTTATAAAATCATAATTATTTATCTTTTAAATATTTGTTTTCTCATAATTTATTGAAAAATTGTATTCCTAATAGGAAAATTTTCATTGCTACTAGTAACTTTCTTCAAGTTTTTTTTACCATGTTAAGAGTATCAGTTGTAAAATTCACAAGAGATTATAACTTTTAGCTACTCAAACTATTACTTATAAATTTTTTTCTGAAATGAATAATAAAATTTTTAATAATTTTAATACCTCATATGAGATTATTTCTAAAATATTTCATTGGAAAGTTAAGTAGAAATCAAAAAATAAAAATATAAGTATGATATTCCAAAATTTATTATTGTTGTTGCTTCCTTTATACCTTTTTTTCTGTTTGGTGGCTAGTTTTGTTTGGAATTTTGTAATTCTTTTTAAGCTTTGGATCATTATTTTTCCTCTTCCTTCTTTTTTTGTAATTCTTTCTAGGTACTTTCTTTATATGTGTATGTTGGTTTATGCTCAAATTTGACCACCTGGGATGTTTTTTTGTAGCTTTGTGGTGGAGCTTTTCTTGGTGCTCCAGGTTTGTTTGATTTATGGTTTCACGTCAATATTTTCATAGCTACTATTGTTGTGCTAGTTTTGGCTGATAGGCTTATGGTTACTTTTGATATGTTTTGGTTATCACTCTTCTGATTAAGATCATATATATAGTTGGTTTTTTCTTAAAAGATTTGAATTGGTTAAAGTATGATGATTTCTAACCATATATTAAAATTCAACCATTCTTTTGAATATTTATATTTATTAGCTTCTAGAAGGAATTTAAATAACTATGCAAGTAAGTTATGAGCTCATTGTCTCTTTTGTCTTTATATTATGTTGATTAACTAGTTTTATTTAATCTTTTCTATTTTAATTTTGTTTCTGTTTGTTTTCCTTTTTTTCCCTCATCTTATTTTGTTCATTTATTTTGTAGATAGAAGATCATTTTTTTAATAGAGACTTTGATTATAAGATGTTTGCGGTGGACATTTTGGATTAAATATTACTCCACTTATGAAATGGCTAATGTTCAAGTTGAATGTTTTATTTATTTATACTCTTTTGGAGTTTCAGATCTTCTAGGCTAATCAGTGTTTATAACTTTTGCTATTTTTATTTAGTCTTTTCTTCTTCTTTTAAATGGTGAGTTTTTTTTTCTTAACTTGTTTTCTTTGTAATGTGTTATGTTGTAAGAGTGTCTTTGTGTGATCTTTTTCTTTTTGACAAAAGCTGGGTGTGGCTCTTCTTCCCCCACAAAAAAAAAGAGAGAGTAATTGTTTGCTTGCAAAGTGGATGGAGAGTCAAAATGCTATCCAATAAAAAAATATGTTGCTAAAGAAATAGTTAATGAGAGAGTGAGAGGTTTAAATTCAGCCATGTTCTTCCAATATTACTCTAGTCATGCATAATAGAGGATTAAATCCTTGAATATATATTATGGTTAAACCAAAAAATTTCTTACATGTCCTCAAACTTGCAACAAGTTTTCTTCATATAGTTTATATAATTGAAGCAATTATATAGGAGTTTTTTATTCTCCTTAGAAGGTGTATATCAAATGTTTAGATAGAGTTTTCAATTCAAGATTCAATGTCTCTTCAACAAATTTTTTAATTGTTATCCTAAAGATGATGTGCCTAAAGTAAGTCTTTAATCTCTTCCCGTAGGTGCAGCTTCTAGACATAAAATAAAATTCTTCTTATTTCATCTAAATCATCCTAAGTCAACTCTTGCTCTAATTTATTATCTTCTAAATGAAAAAAATTATCACTTTCTGCAATTCCATCACTAAAACATTAAATAGAACTTCTTGATCTTAGACACTCATGGTAAATTCTCCTTCATGTACATCAATCATCATCATTCTAATAGTTAAAAAGGGTATTCCTAGTATTATAGACACTTCATTATCTCTTCCATGTCAAATAAAATAAAGTGAGCTTGAAAGATAAACTTATCAATCTTAACTTGCACATCCTAATTTCACCTCCATAGATTAAATCAATGATCTTGCTACTAACTATACTATGATAGTGGTGGGTTGTACCTCTCGTGGGCTTAAATTCCTAAAAATGGATAAATGTATGAGATTGATGCTAGCTTCAAAGTCACATAAGAGAGTCGTCCTCTATGTTCAAACTATTGATAAATAACCTGCTCACATTATTGTTATTTGTATGTTTGAATTAATTAGTATAACATTCTAAATAATAAATGAGAATATTTTTGAACACTATAAATCTTGCTATATAAATGGCTGTAATTTGTCACAGTTTATTAGAACATAAAATGTAGATGCCCGAATCCATTTATTACTTAGATATCAAGTATCACGCTTCCCTGATTGCTCTCATAATATCTTAAATACAAATAATTCCAGCTGTGAAGGCAAGTCACTTACAATTTGATATATTTGATGTCCTTGCTCCAAATAATATGAATAAAAAGTAATTGTCTCCTATAGTAAGAATGCTTCGCATATCAAGCCCTCAAGAAGTACTTTATTCTTAACATTTTTTTTAATTTTATTTAAAAATGTGCAACATAAATATATTTTGACTAAATATGGTAGTATTTTAGTCTAAAATAAAATGCAAGTCACGATTTTGTACATGGAGAAGACATGGCTCTTGAAGGGATACATCAATATGTACTGAACTGACCTCAAGTTTAGCCTTATAACAAAGATGTTTGAGTACATGCTCCATAGGTCACTAAAATCAGGAGGAAATATCTGCTCAAGCTTGCATAATAATAAGAGAATACTCTCACAACAAGATTTTTCTTTAACTCCACATTCAAAGTCCCTACACAAAACTCCCTAAAGAATATACTTATTTTAATTAATTGATCAAGCATCAACTTGGAAAGATAGTATGCTCTATAAAAATATATGACAACCATGTCTCTACATGCCAAATATATTTCCCATTCCTAAGTCAAAACAACGACTCAAATTTGAGACACATCCACTAGGAAACTTCAAAGAATACACCCGCTCAAATATTTTTCATTGTTGATCTAATGAGAGACAATATGTAGCTTTGAGCTTTATTAATTTACCTGCTTTTTTCTCTTGAAGTTCTAAGCGCCTCCTCTTACAACACTCTTTCAGGTCCAATCTTGATTTCACATTATCTTTTATTTTACCCTTGATATCCATAAGAATCTTGAAGATATTTAAAAAAAGGTTCTTCTTAATATGCATAATATCGATATTATGTCTAGTCGGATTTGTCCTCCAATATGGAAGATCCTAAAAAATACTATGCTTCTTCCAATTATGTCTAACAGCGAAATCAGGAAAACCTTTTGAAGCTAATTTCAATCTATTAGTGATCATTGGTACTTCACTGTTCATCTACAATAATTCGACTCTAGTTATCCTAGGGGGCAAACTTGATCTCTTAATCCTTTTTTTTTAAAATGCATCTCCTTTCCTTCTGAATGGGTGATCACGACCTAAAATGCTTTGATGGCAATCAAACAAGGTATTTTTCCTTCCATATTTCAAAGTGAATGCTTTCTACATATCCATGCAGTAAGGATATGCAAATTTCCTGATTGTGCTCTAACCAGAGAGCATCCCATTTACTGAGAAATTACTAATCATCCATAAAAGAGTAGTTTTCAGTTGGAAATTTTATTTCACAGCGATATCATAAGTAAACACACCTATTTCTCATAATATTTGAAGCACGTCAATGAGAGGCTGTAAGTAGATGTTAATTTTTTCCTTTGAGCTATGTAGACCCTGTATATTTAACATCACAAATAAGATTATCACGGTCATACACATATCAAGGAGTAAATTATATGACATAATGATTATTGGCCAGCATGAATATGGTGTTGTGGTGTGACTGTAGGGGGTAAACCCATCTGCACACAAGCAATGACTAACATTACATGCTTAAATTGCAGGGTCCAGATAAATACAGTTGAAATGTCTCTAGGCTTTATCACATGATAGATGACAAATTGAATTAACATCAATATACCAGTATTGTGTCATGTTAAGTGAGAAGCTTTATGCTTAGAAGAAAATTGCCTCTGAAACTGGGGTATGAGTGAAAAGTAAAAGAGATGCTTGTATGAAATATTTTTTTGATTTTTACTCTTTCACCACCTTTGTTTAAATCTATCAGCACTGCAAAATTGACATTTCGTCTCAACTTCATTAACCTTTTAATATATCATGTAGTTGTTACTACAATCTATTTTCTCATATATTAGCCTTAACTTTGACACCAACTTTTGGTTTTGTACAGGTCATCCAAAACTGAATTTTCTGTCGAGTTTATCTCCTTCCATAACGTTGTTACATGATTGAAGCATTTTTGGGGTATGTTAAAATCAAATATGATGCTTACCATTCTCAGTTCCACTGATAACTCTATATGTGTAGTGCAACCATCTCATAAAGATTATCGTGAAACATTCAAAAGTTATAGAATTGTTGTGGTTTATTGTTCAACGTTTCATTTTCATGTGAAACACTCTCAACAAAATGAGCTCTGCATGTATCATGAATCATTTTCTTTATATGCGCTAGGATCGTTATTTTTTGTTGGAGGGGTATAACTTGTTGATGCACGAACTTGATCGTACTTAACTTTGGCTTCTTGCTTACAATGTACAGTCTATTATCAATAATTTAGTTTAAATCCCTTGCGGTAAAGATTTAACTTAACTTCTTCTGGTGGTAGAAACACTTGATTTTTGTGCTTCACAAAAGAACATTGGAACTTACCTTCTGAGCGGTAAATGGGCAGTTGTGATGCCACATGCACAAATTTCTTAACACCATTCAAGAACACATCGATGAATCCTATTCATCCTGGATATAATCTATTGTACATGCAAAATCTTAAAATTTGAATATTCATCTTCATCATAGATATAGCTTTATAAATTAATACAACTATCACAGAAAATAAAAGTTGCATGCTCACCAATTTGCACAAATACTTGACATTATTGCTATAGAACTGCATTATTATCATTGATGGTAACATGCCAATGCACATATCTATAACTAAAATAGATAAAGCAGAGCACATTGGTTACTACGGGCCACCGAGAAAATGCGATTGTTTTATGTGATTTTAGCATGTACATTACAATTGAAATTAATGGCTTCAAAGGAATTCTTTATGCTAGTTGAATCTCTAATCGAGCCTTGTGAGATAAGACTCTGATTTCCTATACCACCCCTAAGTTTGGCATCCATCCATAGTCTAAACATACATGAAATTAGCAACGAATCTCCTAAAAGGATTCTAAGTGCATTTTAACCAACAAAATTTACTACTAGTAGTTTATTCCAAACCTTCGATCTAACCTTCAAATAGTAGATACTTGGGGGATCTAAGGCCAAAGAGACAGCTTACCTCACTGAAATCTTGAAGTCTCCTCTCCAAATCCAAAATGACAAAATCATTGAGTGTCTTGTCTAGTCTATCATGATATTCAATCAATTTGAGTGAGGAAACAAAAACTTCTTTTCAGTTTCACCTTCGAGAAGTGCTATGAAGTTAATCATGTTGAAATATGCATCCAAGAGACAATGCATACCCAAGAGAATCAAGCACCATGGTAAGGTGGAAAAGATTTACATGATAGCAATTTCACATTATTATGGCATGAAAGAGGCATCTCTTTCACTAAGGGGTCACTTAGGATACAAGAACCTATAGCTCCTAATACGCCACCTAACAAGCATGGCCCAAGGCTCATTGACTAAAGCCAAAAATCACAACAAACTATTGATTTGATTTAAGTAATTATTGCAAATATCTAATTTATTCAAAGCCATACTGTCATGGTCCAAGCCCATCACTCTCCAGACTATGATCTTCTAACTAAATCACTAATGGTGGAACCATGACATCCCGATAGGGTTTACCATTTATATACCCACCCTTGTCTCATATATTATGCAAGAAAAGGAAAATGAACTTGTGAATACCAACTTAAGAAAATGAACTCTGTGAAATGCAAAATCACGCAATCTTCTTAATTGAGTGTTTTAATAACCAAAGAAATAATTAATATACCCAGATTTACTCAATTTACTCAATCCTGCGTATCTTTAAATCCTAATTTCAGCCAAACACCCTTAAATCTTGTCAATTGGTAGATTTAGTAAGGCATCGTTTGATGCGGCGGGGGGCCGCAAAAACGTGATGTTTGGGGCGGTGAGGCATCCACGGCGCGGAGCAATTTTGCCTAAAAGCGGGCCACAGATTCGACCCCGCGGACTGTTCCTTTTGCTTTTTAGTCGCACACCCCTACCTTGCGAACCCGCGACCCCACGGGGACTGGAGAAGCCGAGCTCGCGATGAAGCTTACCGGCGGCGGATAGATAGATGATGTGGAGGGGTTGGCGTGAGAGGAAGCGACGGGTGCGGGAGGTGAAGCGGAAGAGGGAGTCACGGTGGATGATAGCTTGGAGAGCTGGAAGGGGGCGCAAAGTGGAGGTAGCGATGGGCGGCGACATGTCATGGTTTTAGGGCTTCAGCTTTGCATTTCGTCTTCTAACTAGAGAGGAGAGGGGACCATGATTTTTCTGGCAATGTATTGCACTCAAATCTTAAATATTCAAGTATCAAAATATATTGAAGCCTTAAAATATCCTTCATTGCCGGACTTATATCCTAAAAGACTGTCTTTTCTTCTTCCCTCAATCAAATTTCGGATCCTTGGTTGGAAAGAATGGTGAAAATAATTAAATGGATCTTGCTTATTTTGTGCTTGCTTGTAGGATCAATAAATAAAAAACTAACGTATATGAAGGAAACTACACCAGGCTAATAAAATTGAACCTAAAATGAATTTTAGGAGTAAACAAATTGTAAGTGAACATTTTTAACCTTATTTTGCAATTAGATTTTGTCATATTACTAAACAAATTGAATTGACACCTCACGCAATCTTATATCCCTACCGCAAAATAGGAATTAAGACTTAGTTTCAAGGGTAAAATGTTCATTTTTCCAGAAACAGCTGCCCCGCAACTGTTTTCACACAATTGCACCAAACAAATTGTCAGCTTCCCACAACAGCTTTCTTGGGTAGCACAGCTGAATCTGAAAAGCTGCAGCTGCGCCAAACAGAGCCTAAATCCAGAATGAGCGAAGCGCAAAAATGACACATATATACTTACCTTCAATTTTTTTCGTTGAGAGTGGAGTGAAAGGATGAGAAATATGGGAGTTTCAGTGGTCTCTGTAAGCCTCGATCCCGTCGTTGCTTTCCCACCTAGCTTTAATGGTGGCTGTATCGAGAAGGTTCGTTCACGAAGGCGATGGTTTTGAGCGAAAGCAAGAGGTGGAAGGAGATAAGCACGGGCTTCAACACAGAGGGGGAGGACAAATGCGAGAGTTTTAGGCATAGAGGGGAAAGGGGAAGAGCTATAGCAGGAAAAGAGAAATAAGTTATGACATTTGAGATCCAAATTTTAGAGCCTTTGCATCAGATTTCCGTTGGCAAAATTCGACACAGTTAAGTAAAAACAGAGAATTTGTTATTTGCGGCTACATTTTTGTCAGATTTCTATCAGTCATAGCAATGGTTTCAAGTATTTGCATCGATTTATTAGACGCAAATTCATCGCAAATGTCATCATAATTCAACTTTAGATTTTTGAAATTTTAGTATACTGTTTGTGTTGAATTATGTGCCGCAGAGTAGACACAAAATCCACCGCAAATATTTAAATCCAGTTTTCACGCACTTCAGACGCAAATTCGACCTTAAAATTTGCATTCGGAAAATCTGACATCAACATCTCTTGTAGTATATAACTGTGATTTTCAAATTGGCAAAAAACAAAAAAATATTACTTAAATTATAATGAATAAAATGTCTTTTGAAAGTTACAAATTCAAAATTTCATTTTCTACCTAGAATGTTGCATCTTATGAGCTTTACTTTGTTCCATTTGGATCTGAGATTTTAAGCAAGATCCTAACTCGGATTGTAGCTTGGAAGTTATACATCCAATTGCTTTTAATTAACTTACTGCAAAATTATTTTTGGCATGGCAAAGCTTTTGAGAACAATCACATATATTAGGACAAAAAATTCTGAAAAAAGTTCCTTTTGATGAGAAATCATGGAAAGTAAAATACATCAAGATTCTCATCTTGTTATAATATGATGATCCAATATTTTTCATGGAGAGAAATCATATATAAATTTAATGATTTTCATGGAGAACAATCACATATATTAAAGGGAGATCAATCTTTGGCAGAGATCCATATATCGATTTTCCATGCACTTTTTGGCCCCATGATGATAGCCTACAACACGTGCCTAAAATTCCAAAGCCCCGCACCACAGTAGGATCGAACCCTTGACTTGAGGGGACTTACATTGATATATATATCTATACTAGTAAAATCTTTGACATTGCATCAAAATATTACCACTACTAACTTCTTGAGACTGAAACAAACATTTTCATTCATAAAATTTAGCACCACAGTGTTATAAATATATAAATATCAAAATTGAAGTTTTAGTATGTAAATACATAAAAATTAAGGCATGTAAATAAATTTTGCCATAAATATGTAATGGAGGTAACTCCATTAAAAGATAACCATTGGGCTAGCTTCGGTCCTACCACTTTTGAACAACCCATTCTGTTTTTCCCCTCCTTCAATGATAATCATCAACTATAATAGTTTGGAAAGTATATAAAAATGTCATTATATTGGTTTTTTACTTATCAACCATTGCCTTAAAATCCAATATTTGCTTTTCAATTTTATCATTAACACTAACAATTTCAATTGTTCTAAAACTAATTTTTCTTTATTTTATCATTAACACTAACAGCCGTCAAGTAGGAATTTCAAATTGTTTATAGCTCACTATTACAAAAGTGACCTATAATGTCACATCGTAATAAATCGATTATGACAATATTGACCTTCAGTCACATCATTATTTAAATTTTTTTTAAAATAACAAACCCTTTAAATATACTTTTGACTTACCCATTACATTCATTTAAGTAATAAAAAAGATTAATTATGTTGCCAAAATCTTTAGTTTTCAAAATATAATTGAATAGCATACCTAAATGTTTGGCTTGAGTTAGTACTTGATTGGTTCTAAATTATTAAATATACAACTGTACAGTGGTAGAATGATCATTCATTCAAAAACAGCTGCAAATAAGTTGTTTTCTAAACGTACAAACCAAACAACTTGATAGCTTATTTAGATCCGGAGCATAATGATCATTTATCAAGAAACAACTGCAAATCAGCTGTTTTCCAAACGCACAAACCAAACAACTAGTCAGCTTATCAGGATCAACTACCGATCAGCAGCTGTAGCTGTCTCAAACAGACTTTTAATATATAAACATACTAAAGTTTCTTCCAGAAGTTGTTTCATAATTAATCTGAAGAAAAAAAAAAAGTACTGCATCATCATGAGATATTGCAGTCATTTACATGCAGACCTTAAAATGGAACAGTACCACATATTCGGATCTCGTGCACATGTGAGTCGGCTCACTGACTGCCATGCAAACAAGGAGAAAATTAGTGCATTTAAAGGCTACATAGCTCATATCAGAAAATCTGTGAGTGTGTGATGATGATACAATGTGCCGATGGTAGGACCATGTGCACCAAACAGTATTGCAGCATGGCACTATATTTCATTATTCATTTTTGCATTATAATTTTGACACAAGGTATATTGGTTATTTGAAACAAGTAATAGTTGAAAGATATGAAAATGATAATGTCAAGGGCATCAAGGTTGATGATCACAAGTGTTTTTGTGGGTGGATTAGAGGTTGAAGATATTTGATTGGAAATGTCTTTGGGAAGTGTTAATATAAACGATGATGTCTTAAGTGAGATTAGTTTAGGCAGAAATGCAATTCAAATGCCAATAATGCTTGATTTTGGTGGTAGAGTGATGATAAGACTTGGTATTGAAATAATAATGGTAGAACTTAAGGTGGTGGTTTTATCATACCGTGAGGTGGTGAAATAATAGGCATCAAGATGTTAGAAAATGATAAAGCTAATGTTAGTTAATAAGATAAGGGAGACAATGATAAAAGAAAAATGCCTAAAGGCATTGGCTTTGTCAAGCAAAAAATGACAATATATATACAATGTAATAGTAAGATAAAGAAAGAGGATAATCACATATCTATAAAGATATAAGATATATAAAGGGTGAGAGGAAATATGGAAGGCTGTGAATTTTTCTTTCAGAAACTTAGACAGTTTTTAAAAACTATGAGAAATTTAAAAATTTTTGACAAATTCTTAAAAAAATTGAAAAATTTTATAGTGTTAATGTAAAAGTTTAAATGTCTAAACATGCAAGTGATATGAGACTTGCGAAAAGTTAATAAATGTAAGTAAACTTAAATTAATAGAAAAAGAAATTTTAAAATGACAATATATATACAATGTTTGCATGGTGAAATTTCTAAACCAATATACACGACTGCATAATTCCCACCAAAATTAGGGTTCTCTTAACTTAGAGTTCATCTTATTAACTCCCACATTAAAAATAGAGAAGCCCACAACAGATACGCTCTTCTATATTGAATGACCATAATCTCAACATTAAATTATAATTCAAAGCATACTGAGATTTAAAAGGCTTAATTAATGCTAAAATTAAGAACTAAATTCATAAGATTTAAAATTAAAAATGTTACTAAGTGAAAAAAAAAGAAAAGCATTCCTTCAAATATGTAGATCTCTTGAACTTGTAACATGTTTAGCTTATCAAACCACAATCTCAAGAAAAATAAATAGAGTATTCATCTCTATTTTGTTTTAATTTTAGAATTTGTAATTTAAGAAAAGAAATTACTTATTTTATTATATATAAGGCATAAAATGGTTTACTTTTGATTTCAATCTTATGCATGACAATAAATAAGTAGTCTCATAAAATTTAAACCCATTTGACATATATATTACTCAATTTTTATTAGTTATTAATGAATTTTTTAGCAGAAAGGTTTGAGTGGACAATTATTTGCTTTACAAATGTTAGTGTTCTTAATATCTTAAGGATTAGATTATAAAGTAAAAGATCCTATCCTAAGGGGAATAGCCTTAATTTGGTTCATTTAGCTTTTCAATGAGTGTTACATGATGATTCTCTTGACTCATAATTATCCTAACTATATTTCCTAAAGCATCATGTGCTACTTAATAAAGGATTGCCACTATAGAATTGCACTAAGTCTTAAAGTGTGTGTGTGTGTGTGTGTGTGTATTATTAAATTGCTTTTAATTTTATTATAGGTGTTCGTGAGTTCAATTTCATTAATACTAAAATTATGATAATATCAAAAAACATAACTAGAAACTATATTACGAGTTTTTAGATAGTTTTGATTAATCTCATGATTATGTTGCGACATGCAACGTCCATATGATATCACAAATTAATCTTTGAGTCCATTAGGTTTTCTACAAANAAATTATGATAATATCAAAAAACATAACTAGAAACTATATTAAGAGTTTTTAGATAGTTTTGATTAATCTCATGATTATGTTGCGACACGCAACGTCCATATGAAATCACGAATTAATCTTTGAGTCCATTAGGTTTTCTACAAATATTTTTTAATTATCACATGATTAGATCACAAAATGGTGATGATTTTTTAAATCAAATTTAAGATCAAGATTTTCCCTTGAATCAAAGTCAACTTGCTATCTAATCAAATTATTAAAGTTTGTACTTCATAATGATTTATTAATGACCCACTTGTCAACCAAAATTCTTCATGTGAAATCTCTCTTTGGGTTTGATATGGCAAGAATTTCACAAAGATCAAGATTTATTATTATAAAAAATATTCTTAAGTTAATTTTTAATTATATTTTTCNAAATTATGATAATATCAAAAAACATAACTAGAAACTATATTAAGAGTTTTTAGATAGTTTTGATTAATCTCAAGATTATGTTGCGACACGCAACGTCCATATAAAATCACAAATTAATCTTTGAGTCCATTAGGTTTTCTACAAATATTTTTTAATTATCACATGATTAGATCACAAAATGGTGATGATTTTTTAAATCAAATTTAAGATCAAGATTTCCCCTTGAATCAAAGTCAACTTGCTATCTAATCAAATTATTAAAGTTTGTACTACATAATGATTTATTAATGGCCCACATGTCAACCAAAATTCTTCATATGAAATCTCTCTTTGGGTTTTATATGGTAAGAATTTCACAAAGATCAAGATTTATTATTATAAAAAATTTTCTTAAGTTAATTTTTAATTATATTTTTTATTTCAATATGCTCAATAGAGTTCATCATATATTGATAATGATTGAACAGTTGGGAAACTATGATAAAGTAAATAACACGATGACTATTTTTCAGAGGAGGCAATTCATTATGAAGTTTCTTAGTGCGATATCATTAACTTAGTAGAAGAGTCAAAAAGTTATTTGGGCATGTGAGCCTCATTAAATGTTAGGGTCAATTATTTTATATATAGCAAGAGAAAGATGGTAGACTTTAAAAATTTCTTATACAATAGTTTAAAGTCATNCGAACCAAACGGTACAGCGGCGTTTTGAAAACGCCGCCCGCACTTATAAGCTGCCCCAAACGGACCCTAAGTGTTTGGTTGGAAGAAGTATATATAAAAAAAAAATAGATAATTATATACAGATCATTTGAAATAATGCTATTTATAAATTAATCACCTAGGTGATTTTTTTTGAACTGCGAGGCCGATACATTTACGTGTGTCATGATCAAACTATCGAGCATTTTGATAACAATAATAAAAAAAAAGGTTGGAGTTGTATCATTAATTTTGAATGCGAATTTGAAAAAAAATAGATGAAAGAGGGCGGTTGATTTGTAAATAGCAAGTTTCAGGACGGTGCAAACTATGCACCAAAGGTAAAATATGATATTACCACCATCTTTTAGAATTAAACAAAATCCTATGGTTAGGTTTCGGTCAAACATAGAGATAAGTCAAAAGTTTATACTGTCATTAATTTAGGTCACATGACTTCGAATTACATGGTGTTCATCGATCCATTTTGAAGCCATGTGCCCTATGAGTTCCACCTCTGCCTATCGAAAACTACAAGGCCTAACAATAATGCTTAATAAACAACAAATTAGGGTAGTTTTTTATAACTTTAGTTGTGATAACTTTAGTGGATTAAGAGATTTATATCTAATTAATTTTTCAGTCATAAAATTATAAAATTAAGTTTTAAATTTTATTTAACTTCAATCTGTCTAAGAAAATTATGAAATATAATTTTCAAAGTAATAATATTTAATTATGAATTTATAAAATTTTATGAAATTTCTAACTCCTAGTTTAACCTTGAAAAATTATGAATTTAATTCCTAGGATTTATTAAATTTTTATTAACTTTGGGTGAGAGTTTCGCCTTGGACGCTATTTAATCCACTTATGCATTTTTAGAAGCCTATTGCTATAATTTTTAAAATCACCTATATTTTTTAAAAGTTAAAACAAATCATGTTAAGGTGCTAAAAAAAATTTTAGAAATAAATTTATGATTTTATTTGATCTTCAGTCTTGGTGGTGTCATGAATGATATCAAATTAAATATTGTACATCACCTTTAATTATTACCATTAAATCCATTGCAAAACTCTTTAAAATATTCAAAACACTTTGAAAATCCTTAGTTTGAGTTTAGAGCTTATTGTCTCGGACAAAAAGTCCCACATCGGCTAGATTTAGGGCCGAAAAACAATATTTAACTCTTGGGCTGTCCACCACCCCTAAGAGCTCTTTTGGGATGTGACAAGTGGTATTAGAGCAGATTGCTGTATGTCAGGTGTGTGGACTCTCCATGGTCCAGTGGAGCTGATCCGTGACGAGGGTGTCACGTGATTGGTTGGAGGAGAATGTCACGGACAAAAAGTCCCACATTAGCTAGGTGTAGGGCTGAAAAACTGTATTTAAGTCTTGGGCTGCCCACCACCCCTAAGAGCTTTTTTGGGAGCTGAAATTATGGAGGCATGATGAATGAAATGGCGAATCACACCTAAGAAAGTTGATTTTCTGGCATAATTACTTGATTTGTAAAATTGATGAAAGGCCAATGTTGACGTCCATAGAGTGTCTAAGCTTTGAGATTCCCTGCATTCTTAAATTTTCAAAATTTTACATAGCCATTGTGGCTGATTTTAGTCTTTGCAAATTATTAGGTATCTCTATAACTTTTTTTGAACAATGCAAACTTAATTTGAGAATTTCCAAACCTAATAAGTCATTGGAGGTAATTACAAAAAAGATTGTAAGGATTTTAAGTGATTTTCTTAAAAAAAAAAATTGACTAAAGAATATTTTAATGATTCCTCAAAGTTGGCCAATCTTGGTTAGCATCCCTAAGTGGAGATCCAAATTGAGGCTTAGGCAGTTTTCGCATCTTAAAATTTCATGTGAAAAAATTATGATGACCCAACATTTTTTTAAACTTAAAATAATTAATGGCAAATGATAAAGTAAGTTGATACAGTTTGCAAATTTAATTTGATCAAGCATGAAATCTATATAAATTAAAATTATATTCTAAACTATAATAATTATTTAAAAACTGTATAAACTCAAATTTTACTAGACTTATAGTCGAGATGACGTAGTTTGGCAGGACGAATCCGTGAAAACAAAATTTTTTGCATGATGTTGGAACAAGTTGAATCAAGCTAAATAATGAACAGTTTAAGTGGGGTTGATCTTGCTTCCCTTCCTCATGTGCAACCTATGTAGATCATACTTTGTTAGTTTGTAGTCGTCTCTAGGGCATGACTTGCTATTCAATAAGCCAATCAAGATTATTCTCATACCATTTTTATTATGGTGTGATTTGTTCTGCCTTTCCATTGAAACAATTTTAAAATTTAAACTTTTTAAATCTAACTTACCCTCTACATATCATAAAAGTACAAGATATATTTGATGTGTTGGATTGCTATTTGAAAGAAAGAGTGTTTCACTCTTAAAGGGGTAAAGTTTCCATCTCCAATTTTTAATGTCACATAAATTCCATCCAAAATTTCTTAAAACTATTATATAACTTGTATAGGCCTAAAATTTTTTAAAAGTTTGTGATGTTATATTGATTTTATTGAGATGAACAAAATTCATAATGTGATGATCACTTACGAGCAATATTTGCTAGCGTTTATAATATTAGATCCTAAACATTTCAAACGGTATTCTCAATGCCCAGTAATAAGATTTTTTATCCATCAACTTTATCATATTCTTAATATCAATATGTTCATGGAAGTATTTTTTTTTCATTTGTTAATTAGACTTTCATTATTACTATACACCACAAGTCTACTAGTATTCTATTATTATTTACTATTAAGGTTTAGTGTGGTCTAAGCAGTCTCATCAGCTAGCCTAGGGCTTTGATCATTCGATTAAGGCATTAATATGGTATAGATACTAATGAAAAAAGGTCAAAAATATCCCCCATAAAATTTATAAGTCATATTCTCGCATATATTGGATGGATTTTAGGAGAAAAAAATTCTATACTCGTAAGACTTTAATTAACTGTCAGTGGAGTTTTGCGAGTCTAGACTTCTCTTGCATTTCCTTAATCACTCATTCTAGAATACTACCAAGTACATTCTTACAAATGATGATTCGCACCATTGTCCTTCATTTGATTTATATCATTGATCGTCATTGATACGCAAACTCTTTTGTCATTTACCTTCTTCTACAATTTGAATGTATGTTATTGCCCTTTGTTTGACATTCATCATCATTTAACCTTGATTTTCAACATAGACATCTTTTCCTTGTCCAATTCTATCCATCAACCAACAAAGATTCTCACATTCGTTTGTTATCTAATACCCATATATATGACTAACATCAAAATTTGTTAACTTTTGATGTTTGCCAACTATCAAACATCAGTATAGCCATTAGCCACCATCAATGACAATAACCCCATATACTTTTAATTCTTATATTGTAATTATTTCTTCTCTAATCACACAGATAAAGATATTTGTGGAATTACTTTCAATTGAGCTATGCCCTACTGTTTTTCTCTTTTCGAATTTTTATTGTAGCAATTATGCGCCTCCTATGCATACATTTTATCTATTTCAATGTTCGTATGATATTCCTGCAACCTAAAATAAAAATTTCAATTTATATATATATATATATATATATATATATATATATATATATATATATATATATATATATATATATATATATATATATATATATATATATATATATAT
>JXCR01135456.1:113652-203233 GCA_002079205.1 Phalaenopsis hybrid cultivar | reverse complement strand
AAAAAAAAAAAAAAAAAAAAAAAAATATTTCAGTAGGCTAGATTGGATATCACACATAAATTTATGTGCCATGTCCATAGTCAATAAACGCTCTACTCTTTCAACTTTACTCTTTCAACTTGAATTCACAGCCTACTCGATAGGGAGGGACGATAAGTTGTGCTTTGATTTTTTATTCCCTTCAGATCTCTGCGTCCTTATCTTGGCTTCTATAATTATTGAATAAAGAAATAAATCTCTCTATATGTTTTTTTTTTTTCACTGCGAACTCTCGCTCTCTGTCCGGCTTTTAAATTAAAAAACCNTGCATGTATAAGAACTCTGCCCATTGAGATTTCTATCAAGCAAAGGCGGAGGTTGCCAGCTCTGAGTTGATCCCCACCTTACTAATTGAAGCTGATTTAAATGAATCGTTCCAACATAAAATATCTAGTTTCAAATCATTACTCCGTTTAACTTCTGCGATTATATGTGATCAATCATTATCTGATTTCTAACAAGCAACATAATTTAACAACTCGATAGCTAAACCCTTGAAGTAATATTAGAAAAACAATCCAATATCAATTAGTTACCCGAGAAAAAGAATATTGCTTGCACCCATATTCATTTTGATGAATGAACATAGATGAATGTTGGGATGAAAAATTTACGCTTAAACTAGGACTTCAAACTGATAAGAAACTATAACCACACCGCTGAAATAAGATCACACTGATTCGAGAAAATCAGAATAAAATATTCGAACGGAGGCATAACAAAACAATTCCAAAAAACACACACCATAAATTAATGTGAAAAACCCCCAGAATGAGAAAAAACAATGAAACTATACTATCAAGAAATTTACACCATGAAAAATAAAAAAGATACAAAATATTCACTCAGATATCATCACTTCAATCGTTGGAACGTATAGGACTTCGCTCCAAACCCTTCCTTTCAATTTCACACGAGAGAAGTACTTAAAAATTCTCATCTCCAGCATTTCTCTCAATCACTAAGCCTTTGTCGAAAGAACCACAGACGCGAACAATACCATTGTCGCTCTAAATCACAAATTTAAGGACAGTTCCAACCGTCTGATGTGTGGTCACACAACATATGGACATAATTATTTTGTACGCTTAGAAAGATTGGTCGCTCGGTGGCATGACTATACCTATTTACAGCGTGGTCACGCCAATCGGGCCACACCAATCGGCATAATGATGCCTATTTCAGGCGTGGCTGTGCCAAGCCTATGTACAGGAGTTTAGTTGTTGTTTTGCCGACCGCCTCGAGCTTCTCCGACTTTGATGTTTCGGCTCCATGAGTGACAGTGCGAGAAAAAATTATTGTGTCCGTCGTCCGGGTGACAGACATAATAATCTCTCCAATATTGGAGCCATCCGCTCTCTAAAAGCAATATTCACTTGGATCGAAAGCCTACACCAACAGACGGACATTAGCTGTTATATATTAAATATATGATATGTGTAAAAAAAGTAAATAACTTATTTTGGAGAAAGGGGGTGCAGTGAGAAAGAAAGGGGGTTATGGATATAGCTAGACTGTGGACCTCGTGGCTGTCTTCTTTCCACCGTTGCAGAATTCCAACACCCATGCGCCATGCTAATCAGTCCGGATAGATTTCAAAAAAAAAATTAGAAGTAAAAAAGTCCATTGTGTATAAATGTAGGGGGCATTTTTTGTTAAAATGTGAAAAAAAAGTTGAATGCATCATTTTTCAAGCATGATTAAGGTGGTATGTATGTAAAAATTGAAGTTTGGATCAACCTAAACTAGCTTTTAAGAAAGAAATATCAAAATAGTCCTCCGACTTTTTTGTTATGTCATTTGCTTTTCATGTTTATAAGAACATCAATTTAGTGTGAGAACTAAAATAATAAATAATTGACATGGACAATTATTTTAATCCTTATTAAAAAAAGTGTGGAGAGTAACTTAATATTTTTATAGACTCGGAATTAAAATAACCGAATAGGTAGTCACAGACTATTTTGACTTTTTTACTCCGCATTTATGCATTCAATAGAACTAAGAACGTATTCTTTATGATATGATCATTTGGCGTTGAATTGTTCTGTTTTATTGTAATGCCATTGAGAGTTTAGATGTATCAGTACAAGTGTTTCAAACAATATTTTTAGGGGTTGTTTGAAATTGTGACATTAATCTAGCTTAATTAAAATTAATGTTTCGTTAAATTGAATTTTTTTGGCAATTCCTTCATTATTATGATATAAATTCAAATTTAATAAATATGATTGGGAGACATATTAAGGATTTATTCCTCCGTAACTCCTGAGCTTTATCTTCGTTGCATAGATTCATCAAATTTATTGAACTTGATAAATCATTTTTAATGTAAGTAGAGGCAAACCTTGGTACGGTATAAAAGGAAGCATTGCCACCCCCCAAACCCTCAAATTATAATTCTTAATTATATTTTAGTTTTTTGCCCTAAAATATCAATTTTTCTCCTTTTTGAAATATCACTTTGGCCCCCCAGGTTGGTTCCACTATTGAACATAAGTCCAGATTGCAGCACCGCCTTAAATTGGATTTTGATTCTCGCCGGAACTGTAGTTATCCAAGGTAATTAAGTTATCTTTGATGGTTGAATTTTAATCCTTATAACTATTTTCAAAATAAAAATTAATTTTAACATAATAATAAGAATAAGAAATAACTCTAGTCATCTAATGTGAAATGAATATCTGAAATTGAATCAGGCGAAATAGAGAATCCAATTACGTTGAACAAATAAAAAAATCAACTCGTTTGAAACATTCAGAACAACTTGTCACTACGATATGGGCTCCAAAAAAAATTGATACTGCTCCCCGCAAACGAAGTATAACAATCTTCAAGTTAAATTTATTAAATTCATAGTTTTAATAATAAGCTTCAAAAAAAAATAATCTAAAATTTTAACTCATTTATATAAATCTGATCCAGATGCAAACCAAAACTTGAAACAATATTCGAGCGATCCACACTCTTTGGAAAAATTATTGCGGACACTGCATGCAAAATCTGATCAGGACACTTAAAAATATTAGAGTGAGCTCTACTCTAACAAAGAAAAAAAGGAAGTAATTCACTAGGCTAGATTGAATATCACACATAAATTTATGTGCCATGTCCATACTCAATAAGGGCTCTACTCTTTCAACTTTACTCTTTCAACTTGAATTCACAATTATGGCTGTCAAAAAAGCTCGTTGTTCGCGAACAGTTCGTGTTTGATTTGTCAAAGTATTCGTGTTCGATTCGTTCGATAAGCAAACGAGAACGAACACGAACAATTTTTTTCGTTCGGTTTCCTAAACGAACCAAACACGAACAGTGATGCGTTCGTTCGTGTTCGAATCGTTATTGTTCGAAATAAAAAAAAAATTAAATAAATATATATAAAAAATATATGATATTTTTAAAATAATTTTATACTANGTAAATTTTTACTACATTAACATGCTTTATAACTTTTTTTTAGTTTGTTTGTAAAAACATAAGAATATTAAATGTATGTATGTAAATTCCCTTTTTTTTATTACGGTCAAATTGAAAAATAGAAAAAAATTAAAAATTTTTGAATATTTTCTAAGATTTCGAACATTTCGAACATTTAAAATATTTCAAACATTTCGAACAATTCGAACTAATTCCGAACAAATCGAATGAACACGAACAAATCTTTCACGAACAATTTCAAACACGAGTCTATTTCAAACAAATTATATTTCAAACGAATCGAACACGAACATGAGCACTGTTCGTTCGTGTTCGGTTCGTTTACACCCTTGTTCAAAGCCTACTCGATAGGGAGGGACGATAAGTTGTGCTTTGATTTTTTATTCCCTTCAGATCTCTACGTCCTTATCTTGGCTTCTATAATTATTGAATAAATAAATAAATCCCTCTATATCTTTTTTTTTTTTCACTGCGAACACTCGCTCTCTGTCCGGCTTTTAAATTAAAAGACTTCTCCAGCCCACCCCTCCTCTCCATTCAGAGAGGAACAGTTCGCGATGTTGTTGGATAATGGCGACTGTGATGACGGTGATGACGATGGGTGGTCCTTAAATCCCTTCGGAACTGCTCCGCCAAACTATCGGCCCGCCTTCACCCTCGCCGGCCATCCGCCGCCGTTCTCCGATCAAGTTCTCGAGAACGTCCTCGAGAACGTGCTGTGCTTCCTCACCTGTCATCGCGATCGAAACGCGGCTTCCCTCGTCTGCAAGTCTTGGTTTCGCGCTGAGGCCCAGACTCGGCTCGAGCTCTTCATCGGCAACTGCTATGCCGTCAGCCCTGCGCGCGCCGTCGATCGCTTCCGCTGCATTCAGTCTCTGGTGCTCAAAGGTAAGCCACGGTTTGCAGATTTCAATCTGGTTCCATTGGGATGGGGAGCGCTATTTTCCCCGTGGGTTGCCGCCATGGTTCCTTCTTACCCCTCGCTCGAGAGAGTCTGCCTCAAGCGAATGACTGTTTCTGACGCCGATCTTGTGATCCTAGCAACCTCCTTCCCCTGTTTCAGGGATTTGTCACTCATTTGCTGCGATGGATTCACCACCGCCGGCCTCGCCGCCATAGCAGAGAGATGCAGGTATCCTCCCTTATCCGATTTGTTGAAATACTACCGATAGAGTCCCCGTTTCGGTGAATATAATCAATTTTGTTCTAGACTTTCTTTTTAAGTTTTTAGATCCGGTTGCCCTGTTCTTGATTCCAGGCGTCTCCGATCTCTAGATCTGATAGACAATGACGTTGAGGACGACGATGAGGAGGTGGTGGATTGGGTGTCCTGCTTTCCACCAGGGAAGACTTGGCTGGAATCCCTGGTATTCGATTGCGTTGGTTGTGCTGTGAACTTTGAAGCTCTTGAGGCTCTTGTGGCCCGATCTCCTTCTCTCTGGAGATTGAGAGTCAATGAGCACGTCTCTGTCGGCCGCCTCTTCAGGCTCATGGCCCGTGCGCCGCAGCTCACTCATCTTGGCACCGGTTCCTTCTCCTCCTTCGAAGGAGAAGGTGATTTCAGGCCCTCTCTCAAATCAGCCTTTATGGCTTCCCAATCCCTGGTATGCTTATCTGGTTTTCGAGATCTTGCTCCAGAGTACCTTCCCTCAATTTATCCGGTCTGCGCAAACCTTATCTCACTCAACTTGAGCTACGCCCAGATCACAACTGACCAGCTAAAACCAGTCATTACCCGTTGCCATAATCTTCAAACTTTCTGGGTATCAATCAGTTCTAATCTAAATCAAAACTAAAATTTCTGAAGGCAATTTTAGATTTAATCTTGATTTATTTTGAACTTTCTGACCAGGTTCTAGATTCTGTGCGGNAAAACCAGTCATTACCCGTTGCCATAATCTTCAAACTTTCTGGGTATCAATCAGTTCTAATCTAAATCAAAAATAAAATTTCTGAAGGCAATTTTAGATTTAATCTTGATTTATTTTGAACTTTCTGATCAGGTTCTAGATTCTGTGCGAGACGAGGGCCTTCGAATGGTTGCTGCAACTTGTAAAAACCTCAGGGAGCTTAGGGTTTTTCCTTTAGACGCCACAGAGGACTCCGAGGGATCCGTATCAGATATCGGATTAGTAGCAATCTCCGAGGGATGCAGAAATCTCCAANGGTTGCTGCAACTTGTAAAAACCTCAGGGAGCTTAGGGTTTTTCCTTTAGACGCCACAGAGGACTCCGAGGGTTCCGTATCATATATCGGATTAGTAGCAATCTCCGAGGGATGCAGAAAACTCCAGTCAATCCTCTATTTCTGTCAGACAATGACGAATGCCGCCATTATTGCCATGTCCAACAACTGTCCGGATCTAGTAGTCTTTCGCCTATGCATCATGGGTCGTCATCGCCCAGATCACCTCACCGGAGAACCCATGGATGAGGGATTCGGCGCAATCGTCAAGAACTGCAAGAAGCTCACCAGGCTCGC
This sequence comes from Phalaenopsis hybrid cultivar, assembly GCA_002079205.1. Lineage (NCBI taxonomy): Eukaryota > Viridiplantae > Streptophyta > Magnoliopsida > Asparagales > Orchidaceae > Phalaenopsis > Phalaenopsis hybrid cultivar. Next base: position 197,272 of record JXCR01135456.1, on the reverse strand, counting down.
CATCTCCGGTCTCCTCTCCGACACAGCTTTTGCTTACATCGGCNTTCGCCTATGCATCATGGGTCGTCATCGCCCAGATCACCTCACCGGAGAACCCATGGATGAGGGATTCGGCGTAATCGTCAAGAACTGCAAGAAGCTCACCAGGCTCGCCATCTCCGGTCTCCTCTCCGACAGAGCTTTTGCTTACATCGGGAAGTATGGTAAGTTAGTGCGGACCCTTTCGGTAGCTTTTGCTGGCAATAGCGATTTGGGATTGAGATACGTGCTGGAAGGATGCCCTAAGTTGCAGAAGCTTGAGATAAGGGATAGCCCATTTGGGGACACTGGTTTGCTCTCTGGGATCCACCATTACTACAACATGAGATTCCTGTGGATGTCTTCATGCAAGGTTTCGGTGAAAGGCTGCAAGGAGGTGGCAACAAGATTGCCTCACATGGTGGTGGAGGTAATTAGGGACAGGCTGGAGGATGACAACAGCGTCGCTTTGGAAAAATTATATATGTATCGATCTCTTGTTGGCCCAAGGAATGATGCCCCGTCATTCGTGAAGTTATTGTAGCGCCAGGTAGCAGGGGAGGAGCTTGAGAATGAAGATGAACTACCATCTCAATCATATCTCTTTCAGCTGAAAGAGAAGACCTTTTCTACCATTTCACTCGAAGCTCTGCAAAAAAATCTCTAGCCTTTGCAGGACGAATTGGTGAGTTTGAGAACTGGCAAATCGTCTTAACAACCAGAGAAGGTACAATTTGATAGCTGATGGATGATATACTGACTTTGAAGTTGCAGGTATCTATGAACCAGATTTCTCCCAGTTGAAATTTTTTCTTGCCCTGAAGTGAAGCTTAGGATTCTAAAAAAATTTCAGATGAAATTATTATCTAATTCTGCAAGTGTAGGACTCTGATTTATGATATGTGCTTCCAATGCTTCGCTTTTATTGATTTTTTGCGCTCAATTGGTTGATTTTTTTGTGCAATCCTTTTTTTAAATTCGTAGAGAATTTGTATTAGTCCAGGAAGGCTTGACAAGATGGAACTGTATTTGCTCCCATCCGACAATGCTATTATGTTTTCTAGTCTGTTAAATTTTTTTTAGGAAGCTTTAGATACATTACCACTGAATTTTTATGTATTTACACCCAAACTTCAATTTTTAGAGGTGGTATGTATGTAAATGCTCCTTTTTTTGAGAGAAAAAAAATATAAGGATTCACTTATGTCCACTAAATTACCCTGAAATATTTATATATCTCATAATAAAGTTTTTCATTAATATTGAATTTCAAAAAATCAAAGCTAATTTTGTCTGAAATTCCAAGAATAGAAAAATATTTATTGAAACATATAAAGACTTTTTACATAAATTATTGAATGTTTGAACATAAATGGATATGCGAGTAATCAATCATAATTTCAAAAGACAAATGCGCTCGAGCGTGAGTCCTCAGCAGAGCAATTAACCCAATCATTAGCCCATCACTTCCATCAACAAATGTTTGGGGGATTAACGCAGCTTATTTGAGCTCCAATACTATTTTTCTGGCCTGCTCTCATAGTCCCATGTACGAAAGAAAGTCATCATTGGTTATTCCAACTCCGTCATTGCCAGGCATACCATCTAATCCTTATCCATTCACAAAAACCACAATTCTAATTTTTAAAATTTAATATTACAGCATATATATATATATATATATATATAAATTGAAGTTTATGTATTACTGATGCAATTTCATAGAAATTGAGTGGTATTTATGTAAATCAAAATAATGTTTCTTTTATCAATTTTAACAATTCAAATTAGGTTTTGACACCCGTGCACCGGGTCCTTAGGATGCAAAATTNGTCGCTTTGGAAAAATTATATATGTATCGATCTCTTGTTGGCCCAAGGAATGATGCCCCGTCATTCGTGAAGCTATTGTAGCGCCAGGTAGCAGGGGAGGAGCTTGAAAATGAAGACGAACTACCATCTCAATCATATCTCTTTCAGCTGAAAGAGAAGACCTTTTCTACCATTTCATTCGAAGCTCTGCAAAAAATCTCTAGCCTGTGCAGGACGAATTGGTAAGTTTGAGAACTGGCAAATCGTCTTAACAACCAGAGAAGGTACAATTTGATAGCTGATGGATGATATACTGACTTTGAAGTTGCAGGTATCTATGAACCAGATTTCTCCCAGTTGAAATTTTTTCTTGCCCTGAAGTGAAGCTTAGGATTCTAAAAAAATTTCAGATGAAATTATTATCTAATTCTGCAAGTGTAGGACTCTGATTTATGTTTTATATGTGCTTCCAATGCTTCGCTTTTATTGATTTTTTGCGCTCAATTGTTTGATTTTTTTGTGCAATCCTTTTTTTTAAATTCGTAGAGAATTTGTATTAATCCAGGAAGGCTTGACAAGATGGAACTGTATTTGCTCCCATCCGACAATGCTATTATGTTTCCTAGTCTGTTAAAGTTTTTTTAGGAAGCTTTAGATACATAGCCACTGAATTTTTATGTATTTACACCCAAACTTCAATCTTTAGAGGTGGTATGTATGTAAATGCTCGTTTTTTTTAGAGAAAAAATATAAGGATTCACTTATGTCCACTAAATTACCCTGAAATATTTATATGTTTCATGATAAAGCTTTTCATTAATATTGCATTTCAAAAAATCAAAGCTAATTTTGTCTGAAATCCCAAGAATAGAAAAATATTTATTGAAACATGTAAAGACTTTTTACATAAATTATTGAATGTTTGAACATAAATGGATATGCGAATAATCAATCATAATTTCAAAAGACAAATGCGCTCGAGCGTGAGTCCTCAGCAGACACATTTAACCCAATCATTAGCCCATCACTTCCATCAACAAATATTTGGGAGATTAACGCAGCTTATTTGAGCTCCATTTTGTAATACTATTTTTCTGGCCTGCTCCCATGTACGAAAGAAAGTCATCATTGGTTATTCCAACTCCCTTATTGCCAGGCATACCATCTAATCCTTATCCATTCACAAAAACCACAAAAAATCTAATTTTTAAAATTTAATATTACAGCATATATATATAAATTGAAGTTTATGTATTACAGATGCAAACACATAGAAATTGAGTGGTATTTATGTAAATCAAAATAATGTTTCTTTGATCATTTTGAACAATTCAAATTAGGTTTTGACACCCGTGCACCGGGTCCTTAGGATGCAAAATCTTCAATGTACAATTCAAAGGTTCCTCTATCAACAGTCAAAATCCGTGGCAGGTGTTGCTTCTGTCTAGCATCTATCTGTGTGGGCCCAAGGGGGCGTCCTGTTTAAGTTGATGTGCTTTTTTTGCTTTTCTGTCTATTATGCGTTTAATTATTCCGTGATGATGACCAGTGTTTATTCAGGGTTTATTCGGTTATGTTAAAAATTATTATTTTCTTATAATATTATTTAAATAGATATAAGGAGATATTATTATTACTGATTTTAAGTTGCTAAGAATATATAATAATCTTAAAATGTCTATTTTGTTGTTCCCACAAAATATATTAGAATTGAAGCATTATTGCTAGAGCCATTGACATTTATATCACCTAATTCTTAAATTAAAATATCATTATTTTAATTAAAATATCATTATTTTAATTTAAAAAAAGGGAAAATACACCCTTTTTATGCACAAGAGTGGTGGAGTGTGTGTATGCGTCTTATTATTGCATAATTTTTATCTAAAAGCAATCAAATCTGAGCTATATATATAATGGGTTCAAATAAATCATTTATGTGTTTGCTCGCAATTTTAGAAGTTTGATATCACGAATCATTGGGCCAATTTGAATTGAATAATATTAGAATTTGTTTTAGTTAAACAATTGCTAGAATTAGAGCTTTAATTGAGCCAATGCACTCGATGAATAACTCGAACTTGATCTGATTAAGACTCGATCATGTTTGTGCAAATTAGTAAATAAACTTGGAGCTTGAATGAACAAAACATTAACATAATTAAACTTGTTAATTTACGTTCATAAACAAACTCGCTTGTAGTTCAATAAGTAACTCGTTAAATGCTTGATATTATACTCCATGATAATTCGTATCATATATGATATACTTGTTAAGATTTGCAAATAAAAAAGAAAAGTAGAAGAGAAAGAGAAGAGAGAATTGAAAAGTGGCTAGGATTTCAATTGCATCAAGCTCATCATGACAAGAGTAAAAGATGAATATATATACAATAAGCAAAGAGACTAAACTACCCTTAAGTAGAGTAAAATAATAGAAATATAAAGACTATATCATCTAATATCCTCACTCAAACTCATGATGCATCAAGATGAATCATCAAGAGTTTGCTAGTCAAAAAGAAAAGCGTTGAAAGGAATGTGATTTCGTAAACACGTCAGCAAGTTGCATGGAGAATGAAATATAGGGTAAGGTGATAGTATCATGTTGAAAGTGATGACGAGTGAAATGATAATTAATCTCAATATGTTTGATGCACATGGAAGATTGAGTTGCGGGAAATTTGCATAGCACCATTGTTATCATAATACATAGAAGTTGGGCTAGAGAAAGTGACACCCATATCAGCAAGTAACCAGCGCAACCAAACAATTTCTGCAGTGGTGGATATCATCACACGAAACTTAGCTTTTATAGAAGAGCGAGAGACAACTGCTTGCTTCTTACTCTTCCAAGAAATGGGAGAATCTCATAGAAAAATGCAAAATCCTGTGGTAGACTTACGATTGGTGGGATCACCACCCAAATCAGCATTCGAGTAAACATGTAATTTCAAGGAAGAAGATGCAGGAAAGAGAAGACTCTGAAATTGAGTCACCCGAAGATAACGAAGAATACGAAGAACAACTGCCCAATGAACTGTAGTAGGAGAGGCAACAAACTGACTAACAACATGTACTGCATAAGCAATATCAGGTTTAGTGATTGCAACATATACCAAGCTGCCAAAAATGTACGATACAAAGTTGGATCAGACAATGAAACACCATCAGAAGAGATATAGTGAAAATTAAGCTCAAGAGGAGTAGCAATTGTTCAATTATCAGAGAGACGCGTTTGTTCAAGGATAGTGCCAATATACTTAGATTGAGAAAGAAGATAACCTCAAGGAAAATGAGCCACTTCAATCCCCCAAAAAAATATCGAAGAGTACCCAAATCTTTCATCTCAAATTATTGAGTTAAATGTAATTTCAACTCTGCAATCTCATTATCATCATCCTCAGTAATAATCATGTCATCAACATATAAAGAGAGTATGGTACAGCCATGGGAGATACTATTGAGAAACAAGGCAATGTCATGTGAGCTCGAATGAAATCCAAGAGATGCAATCACAATAGAGAACTTTTCAAACTAAGCTCGATGAGCTTGTTTAAGGTCGTAGAGAGTTTTCTTTAATTTACAAACTTCACCATGATTATGAGAGACACCTGATGGAGACACCATGTAAACTTCTTCTTAAATATCACCATTTAAGAATGAATTTTTTAACTTCCATTTGATAGATATTCAACTGATGAATAGAGGCGACTACAATAAGAGTACGAATATTAGTCATTTAGACAACAAGAGAAAATGTTTCTTCATAATCCAGATCATACTGTTGAGAAAGTCCCTTAGCAACCAAACGCATTTTATATCACCCAACTGACCTATCAGATTTTGTTTTGTTCTTATACACCCAACGAGAACCAATTGTACGTTTTCCGGGAGGAAGATAGATAAGGTCCCAAGTTTCTGTCTTATGCAAAGCAGAAAGTTATTCTGTCATAGCTTGCTGCCAAAGAGGATCAAGAATAGCCTCTTAATAGGAAGAAGGTTCAGACAAAGTGTGAAAGGATGTTAAAAAGGAAGTAAAAGAAGTAGAATAAGTAGAGTGAACAAAATCTGACATATTAGTAGACTTACGATCACGTTAAGAGTAACGTGGAAGAGGAGGATCCACAATCATAAAAGGTTCTTGGGGAGCAGTAGAGATAGAGGGAGTATCAAGATCTGTAGAACTACCAATGTCAATCCTGCAATGCTCAATATCAAAATTGTTGGGCTGATGAATCACATGATGAGGTTCAATATCAGAATTTGTGTGAAAAGGATCAATAGAGATAAGATCAGAATTTGTATGGCTATGAGAAGGAGGAATTGAGCAAAATGATATATGCTCAAGAAAAATAACATGACGTGATATAAAAAATTTTTGAGTAACAGGATCATAACAAAGATATCCTTTTGACCATCACTATAACCAAGAAATATACAGATTTTCGAACGCTAAGAAATTTATTACATTCTACATGAGGAAGAAGAACATAGCAAGTAGAACAAAAAAGCTCTCAAAGTTGAATAATCAGGAGCTTGATCATATAATTTTTCAAAGGGAGACAAACCTGAAGTAACATAAGATGGAATTTGGTTAATAATATATACTATAGTAAGAATAACTTCCCCCCAAAATTCACTTGGAACAGAGCAGACAAAAGAAGGCAACAAGTAGTTTCAACAATGTGACAATGTTTTCTTTCAACAATTGTATTTTGTTCAGGAGTGTCAATACAAAAAGTTTGAAAAAAAGTTTCATCAGAGACAAGTAATTCAAAGAATTTTGTAAAGGTATATTCACCTCCCATATCACAATGAAAACACTTAATAACAACATTATGTTCAGTTTTGAAAAATGCACGAAACATATGATAAATACTAAAAAATTCAGAACGATTTTTCATAACATAAATCCAACAATAACGAGTATAATCATCAATGAACAAGACATAATATCTTGATCCACATTTCGTAAGAACAGGTGATGGACTCCATACATCAAAATGAACCAAGTTAAAAGGTGCAACGGAAAGTGGAACACTTTTAAGAAAGCGTAAAACATAAAATTTAGCAAGTTTACAACCACAACAATCAGAAATATCACGAGTTTGCAACTCGCCCAAATCCCCTATAAAAACTAAGTATTTTTGACGAGAAAAAGAGACATGTCCAAGACGAGAGTGCCATAAATAAAATTTGGAAGATGATGAACTCAAACGAAATGATGACATGTCAACACTGGAAGCTACAACAATTGGAACTCTTAGCTCATCCAGAATATAAATTACCCCTTGCCTACGACATGTCCCAATCAACCTCCTAGATTGCGGATCTTGCATATAACTGGAGGTGGAAGAAAGTAAAACTGAGAAACCAGAATCACACAATTGACCAACAGAAACAAGATTCAAAGGAAGATTAGGGATATAATAATCATTTGAAAGAGATAAATGTGGTGTGCATACAAATCCAGTGTATGTTAGTGGCATAAAATCACCATCAGCTGTCATGACTGATATAGTGAAGCAGGATGTAAAGATGGAAATGATATAAAATCAGATGACATATGATGTAAGACTCCAGAGTCAAGAATCCAAATGGAAGAATATATACTTGATGAGCTAGAGGAAGGCAATCCTATATTTGAGGAGGCAGACATGACATGTGGTTGTGTGTCAAGAAACTTTTGAAACTGCTCAGCAAGCGCAGCTACTGTAAGACCTGAAAAAAATGCATGTCCAACTCCAAGAGAGTCTGTCGGAGGAACAACAACTGTAACATTTGATGTTGGAATCCTGAAGCTTCATGGGAGCAACTGATTGAGTTGCTGTGTCTGTTGTGATTTGTTCAACAACTTTGGGCATTGAGCTTTCCAATAACCTTTTTGCTTACAAAAGCTACATTAATCAAAACCAACATTTCAATGATATTTGTTTTTATTATAAGTAGTTGCAAAAACATTCGGATTAGGAGTGGGGAGGATCCCTTTCTTTACAATCCATTTCTCAGATTTAGACTTTAGATGAATCTCTTCAGCTAATAACTCATTAACCACTGAGTTAACTGTTGAAAGAGAAGTGTGATGTAAAATTGTTCCACGAAGCCCTTCAAAATCATCTCAAAGAGCCATAAAAAACTGAACCAAACATTGTTCTTCTCTACGATCAGTGTATGGTTTAAAAGCTCTGCAAATTCAGTATGAGATAATTGATCCCAAATGTTAGTCATGGCAAAATAAAATCCTTGGATGCTTATGTTGCTTTGTTGAAGAGCACGAATATCTATCTCTAATTGATATTGTTTTGCAAAATTTGACTGCACCTATAATTTTTCCAAATGATTCCAAACTTCTTTCGTGGTTTCATATTTTTCTAATAAGACACCAATTGATTGAGAAACCAAGTTATTAATCTAGATTATTATTTTTGAATTGTTTGCTTCCCATGCTTCCAACTTTTCTTCATATTTTCCATCTTTTTCATCAATGGGCTTAAAAGAGGTTCTAGAAACATAGCTCCACATTCTTTTGTCTTTCAAATAATTCTTCAATACATAACTCCAATATGAGTAATTTTTGCCCCTTTAATTGCACACTAATAAACTGAAGATAATCATCTTTTTCACCAGTTATTGCTATTATTATCAAAATTAAAAACAAAAAACAAAGAAATAGAAGATCAAATACCAATAACAATAGATCACCCGAAAAACTGCAATTGGGTATATCGTTGGAGACTGCAAATGACGTCGAAAATTAGATCTATCACTGGAGATTACAAAATGACCCATAAATTGCAAATAGATCCCGCGAAAGCTATGAATGGATCAAAACTTTGTCTGATACTACGTTAAGATTTGCAAATGAAAAAGAAAGGAAGAAGATAAAGAGAAGAAACAATGGAAAAGTGGTTAGGGTTTCAATTGCATCAAACTCATCATTGCAAGAGTAAAACATAAATATATATACAATAAGCAAAAAGACTAAATCACCCTTAAGTAGAGTAAAATAATAGAAATATAAAGACTATAATATCAAACAATATTATTTAACTAAAATTTAATCAATTATAATTTATAACAGATAGCAAGTTAGTCATCATAAAAGATTGATTTTCTCTTCCATTAAATGTTCAACTAAAAATGTTGAATAATCAAGAATATTTCTGTGGTCAACTAACATGCACAACCTAATGCTTGATGGTTACGTTTCAGACTCTTTCGGTACATCGACATACTTCTTAGTTTTCATATATTTTGAGTAATTTTCTTACACGATCATCTTCAAATTTTAAATATAAGAAAAAAATAATGATATAAAATAGTTCAAGGAGGCTCAACAAAGCATTTTCCGATATAATTCATTGATTTGGTGTATTTATCTTTAAATTATAATGTTTATGATTGATTTGTTCATAATTTTAAGAAAAATAACATATAATACTATATTATCTACCTTATGTTCAAAATGAATTTTTAATGAGTTGATAACATTAGTAGAGGATTGAATGAAATATACTCACATGAAGCAATTAAGTTTCTCTTATCTTTATTTATTTATTTTTGGCATCAGATAGTCTCCAAATATCCTTCTACTATCTTGTGATGCTCTTCTTTCCTGCTCATTCATCCGGGACAGCCCACCCTAAGCATACATGCATGAGGATCTCATCATAATTGTTATATAAAAATATGATTAAGCCATGTTCGCCAAAGATACAATTAATGCTACATTACCNGAGCTTCGTCTCCACCTCATGAGAAATCCTCTTTCAAGTTGTAGAGATTGGTGATGGCTGGTTTCATCTCGATACCGGTGTTCAGTGTCAGCTATATGGGCATAATCACTATAGCTCACTTTAAGTCCGTCGTCAATGTCATATAAAATTTTCATTGCTTAGATAATTAAGATGCTGAATTTCCGATGACATTACTACTAAACCCTTCACTTTTGCACAAATAAAAATATTCTTAAGAATTATTTAGACTTACCCATGTTGTCCAATATGAGATATTTTTATAAATAATAATAATAATAATAAAAACTTAAAATATCAGAAATTACTGGAGTGGCTTTGAGAATTGCTAGCTGATAACAACGATTTGAAAGATAACGAAGGTTCTGATTAGGGGTGTAAACGAACCGAACACGAACGAACAAAGCTTGTGTTCGTGTTCGGTTCGTTTGAAATTTAGTTTGTTTAAAATAAACTCGCGTTCGAAATTGTTCGTGAAGTCCCTGTTCGTGTTCATTTCTTAACGAATGAGCCGAACATGAGCTGTTCGCGNTACGACAAGATGTGATTAAAACAATGGAACATGACATATACATGCTTTGCATGTAGCTTCTAGAAATGAGGAACAAAATTAGTGCTTTGTGAACCCCCACCTAACTCTTATATGGACATTAATTTTTTTTCGGGGAAATTACTTTACAGACCTCCCGAAACTTGCTATTTACAAATCAACCACCTCATTTATCCATTTTCAAATTCTCGCTCAAATATCAAAATTTACAGTAAAAGCTCCTACCTATATTTTTAATTTTAATAAAATTTTCATTAGTTTGATCTTCACGTGTAAATAGGTCGGTTCGGTTGTTCAAAAAAATTATATGATCAGTTAATTTGTAAATATTAATGTTTCGAGTGATCTCTATATGATTAACCTTAGGAAAACCTCAATAAAGGAGCTGTTGAGAAGCAAACAAACAGTTGTGATAGACCTCACCAAGGGACGAAAGCATCAGTGACATTANGGCATAATATCTCATTAGCATAAGTATCCAGACTTTTTTATTACAAGATCCATCTCAATGAGCAAACACTTAGGGTCCGTTTGGGGCAGCTTGTGCTTTTCAGGATAAGCTGTTTATCCTGAAACGCAACCCGCTGGCCAGCCGCAGGATCGACCCGCGGCCTGCGTTTAGTGTAAAAACCCAAACGCAGTTTCAGATAAGATGACTACACGCGCGAACCAAACGGTACGACGGCGTTTTGAAAACACCGCCTGCACTTATAAGCTGCCCCAAACGGACCNCAGCCGCAGGATCGACCCGCGGCCTGCGTTTAGTGTAAAAACCCAAACGCAGTTTCAGATAAGATGACTACATGCGCGAACCAAACGGTACGACGACGTTTTGAAAACGCCGTCTGCACTTATAAGCTGCCCCAAACGGACCCTAACTCTACTCTTTTATTATTTGGCTTTCAAGTTTGGCCTAACTTTGCTATCCTTTTCCATAGCCTAACCGATAAAAGAAGTTTAATTCCATAAGGGTAAGTATTTGTAAGAAAATAAAATAATTTTTGCCATGTTGTAATTTTGTATTTGCATGCGCATTACATGGAATATAATTAAATTATTAAACAATGTAACTTAATATCAGATATATGACAACAAAATTAGTCATGAGACGTTTTTAATATTTTCTCTTATGATTATACTTTTGAGCTGTGGGCAAATCAGAACTTAAGAAGATAAAAATGAATACTACTATAAATTAAAAGTATGGTTAGTATAGAATTATTATTATTTAATTTATGAAAAATATAATTTTTAATGTTTATATGATATTAGAGAGTTTAGTTAAAAATTATAGTTCTGAGTGTCTCACTCAGCCACATCTTAATTCTACCACTACTTGTGACTTGTGAGTGTCAAGTAATTTAAATGAATCTGTATAATAATTTAGTTATATTATAATAACATGATTGTGTTGAGAAATGATATGCACGTGTGAACATAACAGCATGCCCAATGAAAATAGGTTTATCTTGACACAAAATATATACACTAGAATATTTTTAGGGGCCGAACCAATCTTATTTTTGAGAGGGGTTAGGGCGACAAGGGGCGGGGTTGGGGTGCTATTTTTTGCTTGCTATTGACATTGATCTATTGATATTACTAAAATTTAGTTAGGGTCATACCCTTAGCTAAGTCATACATATGCAAGTATATCAGCATGAACCATGAAGGACAATTTCTCTTCTGGATATAACGTTCTATGGCATTTAAATGATACTCAAGTGTTAAAAAAAACAGTTAATTATGTTGGGCAATATAGAGACCCGGTTTACCGAAATTTAATTAGCTTCCTAATTAAGAATCTCACCTATCGCTCATCTACTTTTCCACCTACTGCTCATCACCACATCCTACCTACCACTCACCTACCTCCCGCTCTCCTGGTTTCTATAAATAGCCTCTTTTGACTTAAAGGAGATGCCAAGCCTTAAGCCAAGCAAAGTTAAGCAAGACCAAGCCATGTCCTCTTGAGAGCTAAGAGAAAGAGAGGAAGAGAGAGAGAGAGGAAGGAAGAGAAGAAAATAGAGATTTTCTTGTAAACGTCAAGACGCTCGACGGCGTAATTCCCCGAAGTAGTAAAATCCTCTGCAGCTCTGTGGACGTAGACAATTTTGCCGAACCACGTAAATCTGAGTGTCGCTCTCGTGTTTTTTCTGCGTGCAATTTTTCTCGTTCCATTTTTCGCTTTATTGTCGTCGTTTTTCACAACAAATTATAACTTTATCCAAATTGAAATATTGAGTTGATTAATATTTCTGCAGGTATGTTGGAACGTCAGCTTTGTTTGCATAATGTTTACTGCTTTCGAACGTGTGCAGTTGTGTTAGCTATATGATTCAGGGCTACAATTCCATTTTCAATACAATTATAGCTAAAATAAGTGTCTCAATGAAATAAATCAATATCACATTAACAAAGTATAATTTAGAAAAGATACTGTATATGATCAACACTAATCATTTGATGAATTATTTTGATTTCTAATCAAAATTTTAAGAATGTTCCTCTTCAAAAATCTGCAAACTAAAAGATTTGATTTGACATATTCAAGGAAGTGGTCATGAGATGAGAAAGGGTTCATAAGAGAATTTGAAATGTGAAAAATTGTCACACTATTACGTCTGCTAGCACTCATTATCTGTAAATGATCACACCACCCACATTGACTCCCACCGCAAGACCTGCGATTGTTGCTATCAATAGCTCAGATGCTAGCCATTAGGGCTGTAATCAAGCCAAGTCGAGTTGAGTATGGCATGGATTAATTGGAATTGACTCGCTCTAATCATAAGATGTTTATGTTCAATTCGAGCTTGAGCCGAGTTTTCACATAGAAGTGATCATGCTTTGCTTAAATTTTTTAATGTTCATATTTAATTTATAATTAATTTATTTGTATTAATATAATGAAGTAAAAATAAATAAATGAGCGCTAAATTTTTCATAAAAAATTTAAAATTAATTTGTACTTGATTTTTTTTATATAGAGCTAATAAACGAGCTAAAAATTTGAATGGATATTGGATTCTTATATATAACTATTAATAGATTATTTTAGAAATATTTTTAAAAAAAGTAACATAACAAATTGTATATTAGGGTCTAATTTGTTTATATCAAGTAAATAAAAGAATAATATTAGTTTAAAGCAAGTTTTCATAGATTCAAATAACATTAGTAAATTCTAACAAACTAATTGATTGAAAGAAAAAACATATAAGAAAATTATATTAAATTTATTTGTATGTTAATATTACACTGTAATATGTTACTTTTAAATATATATATAATCAAATAATTTTTTTTAATAAAATTTTATTTATACAATTTATTATATGGGTGAAAAACATTTAACAAGTTATTTGTTGAACTATAAATGATCCTGATCGTGAACATTAATAACGACTTGGACTATATTCAAATTTGGTCCATTTAACCTCCAAGTCTAAGAAAATGTTCAAATATTTATTAATATGAGCAAACATGTCGAGTATTAATTGAGCTAAGTTCAAATTGTTCATCTAGTGCATTAGTTCATTTATAGCCTTACTTATTATCAATAACAAGGTTGATATACCCACTATCACAAATAAAGAGATGTCTATTATCATTGAAAATACCACACATATCTCTTATACTAATGTCAACCCTTTCACTCACTAAATGAACCATCACCCATTGTCATCTAAAAATATTTGTGTTTGACGCTGTTAAAAAAGCTTTGGCAATGACAACAAACCTGATGCTTTCCATCACCAATAAAGCATCCACCCGTCATTAACATCACCCAACATACTTGTTAACAACAACACCAAGTTTGTTGTTGACACCAACCCTAATATTTAATATCATCAAGAAAGCTAGCACTTGTCTTCATAAATAACCCAAACTCAATAGGATTCATGTTGTTGCCACTAAAAACACAACCTATTCCTACCAAAATCAATGCCCTCCATAGCCATTAAAGAAGCCATTCATTGTCATTAAGATTAACAATTGCCATCACCACCATAGCCAATGCTCACCATCATCACGACCAATTGCTAACTCTTATTATATTTACCAACATTAACACATTCATGTCCACTATCTCCATAATGTCGCTCATAGTCTCTGTCACCAGTATTAATGCTCATCATCATCATAATGTTGATACTCATCATCACCAATAATGTTGATGCATGTCATTATCAGTAAAATTGAGGATTTTTTCAACAACAATATCAATGCTCCTAGCCACCATCGACTCTGCAAACATCAATAACCTTGATGGATGCACAAGTCACTGCCAACAAAGTTGATATGGAATTATAGGCATCAAAATTATGGTCTCCACTCATCTCTTGAAGATAACTATGGCACCATAAGTGTCCTTACACTTCATCTCTTGATAATAACTATGACGTCTCAGGAATATTAACGCTCCTAATATGTATGTACTATGGCTTTCCAAGATCTATGTCTAGTACATTAATTGTATTATTTCTAGTTATGAGGAAATACATTTTTTATAATTTCTGATTCTAGAATATATCATTTTATTTAGGCCTTCTTTCATGATTTTTCATCACCTTGCAATTTTCATATAAGATTTCTTAGTTTATGTACAAGTGCTCTCAACTTATGAGTAAACATTTTAGTACGGTGATAATATGACAAAATCTCTTTATTATATATAAATCGATCAATATTTTAATACTAACATATTCTCCATTTGGTAAGAGACTACATCAAAATCCCCAAATGTTTTATTAAGACCAGCTCGCTCAAATCTTCTGTGTTGGCAGATAAGTTAGAACTGCGATTGCATAAATTTGAGGGTCTCTCAGCCTTATAAAATGGCTGTGTGAGCCGAGGTAAAAAATATTACATCAGGACTTCGCGCATTGAGTTGTATGTAGAGGCCAATGAAATCACAGAATACAATAACACAGAAGAATATTCTCCACGTTTTATTCAGGTGTTATTGTATGTTATTCATGTATTATTGTGTTCTGAGAACATTCTTCGTGTTATAATAACACAATAACACATCAATAATACTTGAATAATATACAATAACACCTGAATAACACGGGGGAATATCCCCCCGTGTCAACGAGCCGATTTTTTTCTACGTTTTGTGTGATTTCACGAGTGGCGCGATTTCATTAGACTCCGCACGTGCGGAGTTCTGATGTAATATTTTTCTCGAGCCAAGGGCATCATGGAAATATTCATTGGACTTGAAAGTAATCTCATTATTCTTATCCCAAAAATATTGTTTAAAAAGATTTATCACTCGTATTTAAGAAAAAAACATTTATTAATTCTCTCGATGCTCCTATAATTGAATTTCTAGTTAAGATATATAAAATTAAAATCTACACAACATTGCACTTAGATTCTTACCATTCCCAAGGAAAGATTTAAAAAAAAAAAAGCTTTACCCTAAACCCTCCAATGATGTTAACATAAATCAACCAATTAATGCCTTTTTACACACGGACCACCCGGAATTTACTATTTACACATCAACCTCCCTCTTTTAACAGCTTTTCAAATTCTCAATCAAATAACAAAATTAATGGTAAACCCCCAACCCATATTTTTCATTTATAACAAATTCTCAATAGTTTGATTGTGACACACGTGTAAATATATTGATTCGATAGTTCAAAAAAAATCACATGGGTGATTAATTTGTAAATATCAATGTTCCAGGTGGCCTGTGTGTAAGAGATCTCCGGAGAGGAAGTATTGGGGGTTATATCAGCGTTATAACTAGTAAGTTTCACGCTTCTGTTTTCATATATTTTTAAGTTACAGGTATGTTACAGAAAAATTACAGGAGGTATAACGTGAATATAACTCTCAATACCATCACTGTAATCTACCTAACGTACGCACCACTACGTACATCTTACATACACAAATATTTCTCTATTTTGGGAGAGATTATTAGGTGCAAACACCCCTGGCCACACACAATATCATAATGAATGGAGAGAACAGGTCACATACACATAAATTTATGATGATATCATCTTTTTCATCCAATGTTATCCGTTGCGAGAGAAAGACGCTCATCTTTTGTCAAAAGCTGTCACTTTCTCCCCCCAACAACTACAAAAGTAATTGTGGACGCGTCTGCCTTCGGAAACGTTAGCGTCTAGTTTTAAATTAAAGCAGCGATTCTTCAACTTTTTTTATTCTTCCTCAACTGTTAGTCATGACTCACGATTCACGAAAGGAGAGGAGTGAATCAGAGGAGAATGTCATTTTTATATTCTTTGATGGACTAATAAAGCTAACGGCTGAAGTTTTTGAGAAAATGAATCTCTTAAAGAAGGAAATTTATATAAATACTGCCCGTTTCCTAAGTATTTACGTATCTAAAATCTAAACATTACAAATTATTCATACCACATAAAACATAGCACTATTACTTGAAAATAAAATAAAATACATGTCTTCATGAATGGATTATAAGATGTCATATATGTAAATGTTGAAATTTTTATGTTAGATACATAAATACTTAAAGAGTTTAGTGGTATGTATGTAAACCTTCCTAAAGAGAATAGGATAACCTTATTATATCATATAATGTAGTAGTGGGCAATTTCACTCAGTGAGCCAAAGTTTACTCTATGAAAGTAGGCAATCCTTGCAATATGTACTCATACCCACATTAGGTGCATCAACCTAATTCCCTTTGGCAATTGGTATTTTGGGCGAGTCTGTGTGAGCGGATAAAATATTACATTCGGTAAATTGGATGTGTGGTCGATGATGTAGATGACACCACACCGTTGAATGTAAGAGTTGGTACGATTCAAGCTGTTGTCTGCTTGTCTAGTTAACTAGACGTAATATTTTCTCTTGTGTGTGGGAAACATCTTAAAACTCAATAAAATTTAGATTTTAAGATATTTAGGGCAACCTATAAATATACAAAGTTCAATCTTTACCGACTTCTTCAACAAGGTCAAGATTTTATATTAAGATTTATTAAACTGACCAAAATGCAATATGCATTTACATCAATTTAAAGAACATTTATGGTCTTCTTGGACCAGAGAGCTCAGACTTGGCCCTTTTGTGAAGTATAAGCCTTAAAGAAGTGTGTTTAGTAAGAAAAAAAAATTCATGTATAATATAGGAGAAATTTAAATAACTTGTGCGGGGGCTGAAAATTAAAAAAAAATTCAAATAATTTCTTCACAAAATACATTTCCAAAATTTCATCATAAAAAAACTATGATATTAAAATTGTGTGACCGATTCAAAATAACAAAAATCAATTAAACAAACAATATTATAGCACGAATGTAATGTCAATTCTATTAAGGGTCTATTCATGCATTTTTCCACCACTTCTAGCTAGGTGCGGTGGTAGCTTTCTAGCTGCGGTTTCACTTGAAAAAATAAAATGTAATAGCCACCGCGGGTTTTTGAGCATCAGATCATTATGCAGTAGTTTTATAACTAATTTTTTATAAATCGCAGCTGCCACAAACATATCCTAAATCAGCTCAGCCGCACCAAACAAACATATAAGATAAAAATTTTCCAATTATTATTCAAAAAAGCAAGAACTGAGTTTTCACAGAATATCATATTTCATCAGCACAGAAATAGCATGTGCTAGGATGACTAGATGAACACCAGGCTCTTGAGTTGGCAATTTTTATTACATCATAAATTAAAAATTATTTTCCATTAATCATTAAATATTTCTCCATTGGCCAGGCCATTGAGTAAGCCTAGTTCAACAAAAATTATAGGGGCATTTACGTATATATCACACAATTCTTATGTATTTACATACCAAATACCCAAGCTTACATATTTATATGCATGCATAACATTAAAATCCCTAACATCACATATAAAAATACTTTCTCACGCCTAGATTCATGACACCAAAATGCTATAAAGAAATAACCATCAAATTTCAGGCATTAGATCTGTAAATATATGACAATTGTGAGGTATGTATGTAATTTCTCTAAAATAATATTTTTTATAGGATGTAATTAATGTGGAGGCCTCATTTTGAGCTGGATATCACTTGAATTTGTCCTTTCTCTTCAGGCTTATGTTATTATTTTAACGTTGATGCAGAATACTGACGACAAAAGGCAGGCTTTAAGCAACAAAAACAGTACAAAGTTACAGAAACAGCAAAAGAATGAAATAGAAAGAGGGATTCTACTTTGCTCTGTGCTGAGATGGAAGAAACAGGACATGGGCCCCCCGTTTTCTAATGAGAATTAGGCTGTATTCTTTCTTATTTGTAATAATGAATAGAGAATAAGATGATTGAGTCTGGCAGTAGGACATGTCAATGGCTCGCTTCAAAAAGAATTTTCTACTCGGTATTAAAAATTTCACTTTCAAGTTCAATGAGCAATGAAGAATGTTAAATGAGCATGGAAAAATGTTGCTCGGCTTGGTTCGACTCAAATGTATGACAAATTTTAAGTGTATTGTTCGTATGTGTGCATAGTCAATCACATTAGAGTACAAAGTGGAGGGCACAGTGACGTACAATGTGTGCTCTAATATGATTGGTTGTCCGCATGTATAATCAACCACACGTAATATTTTCTCCATGTGTACAAGTCAGTCATTGCTCTTAAGAATGAACAAACTAAAATCTTCTCTTTATTGGACTGAAAATCTTATTACCATTCAAGTTACTTGGATCACATGGTAATATCCTTTTGCAATATATTTTATGAATTGTTTGTTATACTATTGGCTAATTGCTTAAAACCAATCCTTCCTTCCTCTTATTATCCATGTAAGTAAAGCTAGCTTTAATAAACGAACAAATTTTCGATATCGTTGTTTTAATTCCTCGGTATGTCTAAGAGAAGGATGCCCACTCTTATTTTTTCTTTTCACTTTTCTCATAGATTTCTTCCTTCCTGTCATGAATAACATCAGTCACAAAGAGCAATTTTCTTTATTATATAAAGAACGACTTCATACATTTTATATATGTCAATAACTTTTAACATTTGGAAAAGCTAAAGTTACTTCCATGGTTTGTTTGAAGTAATGTATTGCTTATTCTTATAAGCTATTCAGGCTTAGGTTTAATGAGGACAGCAACAAGACAATTTTCGAGAATTCAACCTTCATTGAAACTATCCTTAACAAATGTACCTAACTCCAAGAACTTGTCTCTTTTCCACCATGATTCTAACTATAGATTGCTATAATTTTTTATTTTGGAAAAGCGGTCTAACTTGGCTACCCCTTTAGAAAATATATTGCATTATATGATACAGAAAATCATGCCCAAAAAAAGAAAAACACATAATTGACATGCCTTCCTCATCCCTGCTAAACATCAGTTATAAAATGAATTGCATTTACATGTCCCTCTAGCACCTTGGCTTGATAGCTTTTGGTTGATAAGTTCTTATACTTATGCAAACTCTATGAGAAAATGGATTAATGTGGAAATGGTTTCAACCCCAAGCATCTTTTTGGAAACTTATGGGCCTTCCTTTTCAACTTGCTTAAGAGTTAGTTTATACTCACCAACATAATAGATAATCAATAGAGGCGTTCCAATGATCCCCTAGAATATTTACAATGATAAAAAACATCTTGTTTATTTCTCTTCAATAAAATTAAGTGCATGTCATTTGTGCTATATTCAAGTGATTTTGTTGTAGAATAACAACACAAAAGAGTGATTATGATATTGACTGTTTGACTAGATGGTTCATCATAAAATAGCATTGATCATTAACTTATAGGCATGGTTAAACTGGAAATTTTTTAGCAGTGAAATATAAAGTATACGTGATATGACAGGAAACTCTCTATTAGTTAAAATCAACTTAGAAATATCCTCTTACATATACATTCATCCAAATTATAAAAAATTCATTTGGATTATGCCACTTTTGATTACTAATAAAGATTCTTACATCAAGTCAGAACCATTACCACAAATCACTAATTACAACATGTTGCACGATGAACTACGATGAAAAAAAATGACAACTTAATTGAGTGTAGTACCATACCCCACTGTCATATTTAATTCAATAGTAAATTTTATCTTTCCTTTATACACTCTAGAATTATCGACATGAATCTCAAAGATAATGCCAAAACTTTCCACCGGGCAAACTTTCTGTCAACTGCATTGAGATTGCACTGAAACTTTCCCGGGGCAAATCTTTCCGTCTCAACTACATTGAGATCGCGCCCAAACTTTCCACCAAACAAGTCAGTCGTACGCAAATGCAAGTGCCAGTAGTAGTGCGGTTAGAGAGTACCGCGTATCAATCTCACAGAGAGAGTGTAACAATTATTTTGGCAGAATAATCTCTAGTTTACTAATCCGATGAACCTATATTGGTGGGTTCACGAAAAATATTTTTTAGTCGAAATCTTATTTAACAACAACAGATATCAGTGTACTTCATTAAAAAATAAAAATAATAATAAAAAGAGAAGCTGACACTATCACCTAATAGAGGGGCGAAGTTATTGGTGAAGTTCACTGATGATAAAATTTTATAAATGAATATAGTAATTTTTTTCTTTTAAAGCATTAAAAAAAATGATGCTGGTATTATCACCTATTATAATGGCGAACATATGCTAATGTGTTTTATTGTTGCCCCTCTAAGTTGATAAAATTATACAACGGCATGGTACGATACATATTGTTGTCACCGCATGTTTGGTTTAACCAAATGTAATATTGTTGCCACACTCAGTGATGAAAATGTTGATTCTTTTTTAAAAAAATTTTGTAAGTAATAATAATGTTTATGATTCCAACATAAATATTACCTACTGATATGAATTTAAATTTCAGAATTTTAAA
The DNA here is from genome assembly GCA_002079205.1 of Phalaenopsis hybrid cultivar. NCBI lineage: Eukaryota > Viridiplantae > Streptophyta > Magnoliopsida > Asparagales > Orchidaceae > Phalaenopsis > Phalaenopsis hybrid cultivar. The sequence goes on along the minus strand of JXCR01135456.1, from coordinate 176,287 downwards.
TTCTAAGCTTGAGTTTTTAATATGGGTCTAATCTTATATGATGAAGTCAATTATTCCTCTTTTACCTTACATTCAGAACATATACCTTTGTTGTTTTAGTTTAAAATTATGATATTTAAAAAATTTTAAGTTATTGCAAGGGTATTGTCGTTGTGTGAGCATGAATAGACCTCTTGAGAAGGAAATATTATTCCATACGGATCGGACACCGCACGCAGCTTGCGTGGGGTGTCCGATCCGGACCGTAAATCAGTCCAAATGTATTTTGGTGGGCCCCACCTAAAATTTTTTATTTTTTCTTTTTAAAAATGAAAATAATCCTGACAGTAGATCACCGTGATCTACGGCCAGGATCAGACACCGCATGCAGAGATGCATGCGGTGTCCGTACGCAATAATTCCTCCTTGAAAAGAGGTCATTCATTTTAAAAGGCCATTAAAACTTGGGATTTCTAAGTGTTTATTTGCAGAAAAGTGATGCATATAAAAATGAATACAATATAAGAGTAATGCATTGTATTTAAAATATTATAAAGTTGGTCAGTTTGGTGTAAANTGAGGAAAAATTATTCCATACGGATCGGACACCGCACGCAGCTTGCGTGCGGTGTCTGATCCGGACCGTAAAAACGGTCCTGATGTATTTCGGTGGGCCCCACCTGAAATTTTTTATTTTTTCTTTTTAAAAATGAAAATAATCCTGACCGTAGATCGCCGTGATCTACGGCCAGGATCAGACACCGCATGCAGAGATGCATGCGGTGTCCGTACGCAATAATTCCTTGGAAATGAGGCTGTCAAAACTGCTCGTTGTTTGCAAACAACTCGTGTTCAACTCGTTTGCTAAGATAACGAGCCAAACAAGAACAAAGATTTGTTCCTTCGTGTTCGGCCTGTTTTGGCTCTAAGATTTATTGATGAGTTGTTTTTTTTAAATTTTATTAATTACAAGGCTACAAAGATTTATAATCAATTAAAAGTATTAATTAAGAAAATACAATAAAAATTATTAAATTAGATTCAAATGATGTTTTAACTCAAAGAATAATTTTTAAATCTTGTCTTAATCCTTAACTTCTTATGGTCACATGATTAGAGTTTTCAAAACCACCGCTCATGTTCGGCTTGCTAAGCAAACGAGTCAAACACGAACACATTTTTTGAGCTCGAAATATAAATGATCCAAACACAAGTTGAGTCTGGGCTCGCTGGTGTTCGGCTCATTTTCACCCCTAGCTGGAAACTCTCGTGCACGCGCCCACNTATATATATATATATATATATATATATATTGATTTGAAGTAAAATGAAAATAATGTGCATGCCGACAGTGACAGTGGCCGACAGTGAGCAGAAGAGGCGATTGTGAGTGGCAGTGGAGGAGGGTGACAACAGACACTGTACCCATTTAACTCTCTAACAATAATGTTGCTTTTAGACTCAGAATTTGTCTATGGTAGAATCATCCCTTTATCGAAGAATCGAATGTGAAGAATAAACATTGAAAATGATTTTGCGTAGTCTCATTGTATCTTATAAGTTGAACTTTGAATAGGAGACCAAATGACATGCATAGACACATGTAATGAGCTGTTTGATTCCCAACTTTTGAATATTATTTTTATTGTGTTCTTAAATGATAAACTTTCAGGAATGATATGCACACACTAAACTTTATTTTATTCTAACCAATAAACTTTTTCATAAGTTTTTAATCTGCAATGTTTATTTGAGATTATAAAATGACACATGAATCTTAAGCAGCAGTTTTGATGCATATTCAAACTATCTATTGGACATCAATAATGTCATCCCCATCCCAACCCTCAGCTATTCTACATGCTCAAATGTAATTATGTGTAGATAGTTAGCTCTAATCAAAGTATGGCTTGTTAAACTATTCATATGTTCTTGACATTAGTTCCCAACAAAAATTCAATTTCACTATACCAAGAACTTTCGCTTGTACTATTATCCATCATCTCAGAATAATTATAAGTTCGATTTTGTTCAATATCTTCTCGGTCAACCACAACGACTCTTGAATTATTATAGTATATTATTTCAATGCAAATCAATTGAGTTCGACTATACATAGAAAATGAAATTTTAACTATCAATCCTTTTAGCTGGTGCATGAACACTAATTATGAAAGAAAATGTGCTTAGCGTACCCAAAAATCTATTTACTTGTATTATGCATACTTGATAAATCCTTTGAGGTATGAGCAATATTATCCATGAACTCTATACTTCAGGTCCTAGGCACTGTGCACGTGGTATGTTCATGGCTTTGCAAATGCAAGATTGTGGCATAAACAACTAATGCTTGCTTAAGGTGCTCCAACATAATCAATTCGATAAAATCGCCGTGATCAATTGGTGTGGCACCAAAATCATCACCAATAACGATCCAACATATCAACTCAATAATACTTTCAGTTGGACTTATCTAGATGGCTCGTATGACCGTAACTGTCCTTACATTGTTTGTGCTTGGTCATTTAATGGTTGGTTTAACTATCTACATAACTTGGTATAAAATCGTCTTTTATCGTCAACTCTTCGTTGATGAATAACATTAACATGTAAATTTATTGACTTGTGCAAATTAAACTTATATAAGCATCCTAACTAATTTTTGTTGGTTATGATTGGATTTTCACTTCATCGATAATGATAACATTTTAGGCAGAGCAACAATTAGTAGCTAAACAATCAATAACACAAATTAGATTCAAATGTATCTTTTTCTACCATGTTAGACAACATATGTCTTGTAGCAATCCTCAAATATTGTAGATAATTTGCTTTAGATTTTTAATATTTCTCTATTTCATTCTATGCTGATTACTTCAGACAAACTCTTATTAATATAACCTAGACAAGAAACTAAACCTAAAAGTAATACCTTCTTATTTTAGAGTGATAAATGAGTATTATTGTATTTCAACTAAATCATAATTAATTTATTAATTTTTAAAGAATGATTATAAAATACTTTTTGAATAATAGCCCAACAACATACTAAAAAGTGTATAATGATTGCTTTCAAAATTTCAAGTTGACTTTATTTTTTTTTATAATTAAATCAAATAAGATACAACCTTCACATTAGAAGTGAAGTATCCAAAAATAGAAGTATAACAATGAATTCCCACATTGTTCCAAATAAGTTCAATAATTAGCCCAAATCAGGTGTCCTAAGTGCGTGCGCTCGTTTTTGTTTGTCCGACTTCAAATAAGTGCAAATTAGGTTTGAATTGCTCCATTGCAAGCACGAAAATTATTTGTTAGTCAGTGTGTGTGTGTGTGTTTTGGTTGTGTATATAATAATAATAACCCAAACATAGTTCTTTAAAGTTGAAATATTGTTTACTCTCCATTCAATTTAAATCTTAATCACAAGTAATTATTGACTTCAATTTACCTGAGGTGGTCGATGTTTTTGCTTGTTATTTCCAATTATTTCTAAGATTGTTTAAGCTGTGTTCTTAGATCAAATGCATAACGTTCAACTAAAGCCTTTCATTGGATTGGATGGCTAGATCTAACGAACCACTTCTAATGGTTTAGTGAGTGCTTCATGGATACTTAATAGTTAGGTGAGACACTTTCCTATAGACTCATTTCATTTCACTAGCCTAACAAATTAGATGTATATTTTAAAAAATAATAATTAACTGAAACATGATGAATTTAGAAAACTTTTAAAAAAGGTCTAACTAACTTGGCGATGATAACATAAAAGAAATATTCCGAATAATAGAAAATTACGAGTCTAAAAAACAACAAATATCAATCAAGATTAAAAATCTTAAACAAAAAAGATTAGCATGATTATTCAAAGAGTGAATATTTCCACCCATTTGAGGGAAAAAAATATTACGTCAGGCAAATCGGATGTGCTGTTGACAGCGTGGATCACAACATATTGTCTGACGCACGGCATGATGCGATCAACAACATCGTCAGGCACACGGCGTGATGAAATCCAGGCCGACATACGCACGTTCGAATGAAAGACATAATATTTTCTCAAGGGCCATATATAGGTTTGTTGAAACACCCAATTAGGCCCCAAAAGCCTAAGAACGATTGGGGCATAAAAGTTTTTAAAAATTGAAGGCATTTTTATCTGTCTAGGAGGTGACAATGTTTTTTTTCAATGCATTGTGTCACTTCAAATGAATTATTGCCACTGAAAGTGGTCCGACAATGTCAATTTAAATTTTTTAATGCTTAAATCATAATTAATTTAATTAAACATATGAATTCTTTTAAAAAAAGAAGTCTTTGTTTAATGATTTTATCATGACATACATGCGCTCTGTCGAAAGCTTCCTCTGATCTTCCTCCCGAGCTCAGTGGCGTAGTGGTTAGCTGGGGAGTATTTTGTAAAGATAAGATTTATATATATTTAATAAAGATCTTGTATATTTACCTTTCTATTCCTATAGCAATGTTTCAAGTATGTCATTCCTCTGTATATAAATATAGACTGATGTAACATCTTTGAATAATGAAATAACAAGCAAGTTATTATTCTCTCTCTCTATTGATAGTTATCTTTTCTTTCAAGATTTATCATGGTATCAAAGCCACGACATTAAAGCACAATCGATTCATGGATTCCTCTTCTTCTTTTACCACTCAACAATCTATAGATTTCTTCAATAAATTGAAGGGAACAAGTGTTCTTGCTCCTTTGAAGTTCTTGATGAAAAATAGCAATAATGTGGTTTAAACCCCCTTTCTATATGAAAATTACAGCATATGGAAGGTTCCCAAAATTAGGACAACACTGAAGCGAAGATTTTAAGCCACTAGTAGATCAAGAGTTATCCAACTCAAAAATGAGTTGCAAAATATTAGAATGGGATCGAATAACATGACCCAACATCTTACAAATATCAAGATCATCGTTGATAACATAGACATGACAGGATCTACTATTGAAAAAGAATATATCATATTATAAATTCTCAATGTCCTTCCCTCCCTTTATCAAGGTTTCAAATCAGCTATTCGCCCTCTACTACAACCCATTTCGTTAAAAGAAGTCTACTCATTGCTTCACAACGATGAAGGTAACCTTGCGCATGAAAGTCTCAAGAACCCTCCTCACCAAGCCTTATCTCATCACAAAACAAAAAATCCCAATGCCAAATTTTAGAACAAAGCTACATACTCCTTCAAGAATGCAACATAACCAACCAGCAACAAAACCAAGCAATCTATGGAATGTCAAATTTGGTATGAAATAGGGCACACAGCCGCCCATTGTTGACATCTCCCCAAACTCCAATATAAGTCAGCCACTCCCACCCAAGTTCGTGCACCAACCCTATAACAAAAACTTACAACACTCGACTTCATACATAAATTAGGACAAGATTTTGTCGGCAATGGTCAAACTACCGATATCTCCCTCGTTAGTACTGGGTTATTACCCATACCAAATTGTAAGTTGGTTCTCAATTATATCTTAAGTGCCCTCAATATTTCACATAACTTAATTTTTGTTCATAAATTAGCTAATGATAACAATTGATGTATTATTTTTAATGCTAATGGGTTCACCATACTCACTTGAAAACTTTTCTCAATGGACCAGTTCGTGATGGGCTTTATTCCATTACTACTCTCAATACTATAAATAAGAATTTTACATGGCATATTAGATTGGACCATCGTCACATCAAATTCCTCCAATCTATTTCTCATGCAAACCCACATTTACATATTCCTTTGACTTATGTTGCATGTACACATTGTTGTCAAAACAGATGTTACAAGTTGTCTTTTACTTCTAGCACTACTAAATACAATATATTAGATTTGGGGCCCATTTTCTCAGTCGTTCATTATTGGTTGCAAATATTATGTTACCTTTATTGATGCTTCTTCTCGATATCGCTGGTGTTTTTCTTTAAATACCAAATATAAAGTTTCCTTATATTTTATTAACTTGCACAAACAATTAAAAATCAGTCTAATAAAATATTAAACTATTATGTTTTGATGGAGGTATTGAATATAAAACTACTTATCTTCAACAATATATTCAAGAAAACGACATTGCACATCAAGTAAGTTGCTGCACACTTCTAACCAAGATGGAATTGTTGAAAGAAAGAACAGACACATTATTGAAACTACCTACTCGTACATTATTAAATCATGCCAAACTTCCACCAAAATTCTAGTCAACTGCTGTTCACAGAACCGTTTCTTTATTCAACCAACTTCCATCCTCCGCAACCTTCAATAAATCACCTTTCAAGTTATTGTTTAAACAAAACCAGCATTTAATCATTTAAAAACAATTGATTGTGCTTGTTTTTCATGGCATCCTTCCTCTCATCTCAACAAATTTTCTCCAAAAGCACCTTAATGTGTTTTTTCGAGCTAGAGTCTCCCTCACAATGACTACCTATGCTATGATCTCTCTAATCACTATATCATTACCTCTCGTCATGTTTAATTCATTAAAGATCAATTCCCTTACCATGATCAAACTGACACATCTTCACAGATATCTTCTACTCCCTCCAACCCTCTTCCATCCCATTTAATTCCAACTTCTCATTTACGCACTAAACCTACCAATACCTTTTCATTCCCTCATCCATCATTCTCCACACCTCATCCACCTTCCCAATCACCTCCCTCAACTAATCTCTCACCCACTCCAATTGCACAAACATCTAATCCCACTGACCCTCCATCCCTTCATTATCACATGCTTACATGCTCCAAAACAGGTCACTTGAAACCTGCTAAAATTTTTAACCTTTTACATGATCAAGAACTGAACACACCTAGCACTTTTCAATAAACTTTTCAATGCACACACTGGTGAAATGCTATGTTTGAAGAGTTTATGACACTTCAACAACAACGCGCGTGGATTCTTGTTCCTCCACCAACTACTCACAACATCATTGGTTGCAAATGAACTTCTCTTGTTAACATCACGCTAATGGAACCATTGCTCGTTATAAAGAACGTCTCGTTGACCTAGGCTTTAAGCAACAATATGGTATTAATTATCACGAAACATTTAGTCTAGTTGCTAAGTTGTCCACAATCCACATGGTAATTAATATAGCCACCACATAAAATTGGGAAATCAACCAACATGAAGTCTCAAATGCTTTTCAAATTGAAGATACTATCTATATGGCACAACCCCCTAGTTTCGGTGCTAATCAATGCCCTCACTATGTATGCAAATTGTAAAAAGTCATTTATGGGCTCAAACAAGCTCTAAGACAGTGATACTCCACATTTTCAAATTTTTTATACACTCAACAATTTAAATTAAGTACTACTTACCATGCCTTACTCGAATATCTATAAGGCAACTCTCGCATTTTCTTAATCTTTTACGTAGAATACATTTTAATAAAAGAAAAAAAGTTTGAAGCTATACATAAACTTGTCATCACTCTAAGGAGAAAATTTAATTCCAAATAGCTAGGAAATATTTCCAATTTCCTCGGCTTACATGTAAACAAAACAAAATAAGGATATTTTCAACATCAAACTAAATATGTCACCAATTTGCTAATTCAAGCTGATATGCTCAATTCCAAATTGGTTTTAACACCACTTCCAACAAATCCACCAAAACTACTCACAAAAACACACTCATATTTGAACCCAAAACTTTTCAAAAAATCATAGGATCTATGTAATATCTCAATGTAATAGGATCCGCTATAACATTCATAATAATTTTTTGAAGCAAATCCATGCACAATCCCACCAACATGCATTATCAACTGTTAAGACGATTATTAAGATACTTAAAAGGCACTTTAAACTATGACTTACCCATAACTGCTGGACCTTTGGAATTACATGTTTATGTGAATGTCGATTGAGCAACTGATATCACTGACAGGAAATCTATTACTGGTCTTTGTGTCTACATTTGAATCAAATTCGATCTCTTGTACCTTTAAGAAACAATCGACGATTGCTCTCTCCTCAATAAAAGCGAAATATCGAGTTTTAGCCACTGTAACCACCAAAATCATCTGGATACATAGGTTGTTTCAAGAGCTCACAAGAAACCAACTCAAACAACCAAAACTCTATAGTGATAGCACATCGGTTATTGCTTTGGCTCAAAACCCGCTCTTTCACTCTATAACAAAATAAATCGAGGTGGATTATCATTCATCTAGGATCATCATAAACCACAACAGATAGATTTATAGCATATCGTAACCGAACACCAGTCAGCTGATCTTCTTACCATATCACTTTTGATCACTATTCCTCAACTCCTTACAAGCCTGCTCATTCTTCTTCCTCAAGATCGTTCTCTTAAAAGGGAATATTATGACATACTTGCGCCTCTATTCGAATCTTCCCTTGATCTTCCTCTTGAGCTCAATGACATAGTGATTAGCTAGGGATCATTTGTAAAGATAAGGTTTATTTATATTCAATAGCTCTTGTATATTCACCTTTCTATCCCTGTGGCAATATTTCACTTATGCCGCTCCTCTGTGTTCAAATAATGTGACATCTTTGAATAATCTAACAACAAGAAAGCTACTAACTAATTTTCTCTCAGTGTTAATCTTTCTCTTTTGTTTCAAGATTTATCATATATCCATATTCAACTTGGAGAGAGAGAGAGCATCCCAAGATTTATTTTGCAGAAGATCAACAAATACACCTGCAATCAAAACCCCAGGATCTTTGGGCATTAATGAGAGAGCTTTCTGAATAAATTGGTTGACCTGCTCAGGAATTCCCTATATGGAGAACATCATACTAAGATTTACACAAGCAACAACACGAGCCTCTTCAGACCTAAGAAGCCCGCCTCGAGCCACATCTGCTACAGTTTGATCATGTTGTTCTCCTCCTTGCATAATTCTTCAAAAGCGATTACAAAACTTTGCAAGGTGGTGTTGGAACTCAATCTGGCTTTGTTTTTTATGATCGCATTTGGTGATAGAATCATTTGTAGCACTGGGTGTTGATTTTTTCTTCTCAAACTTATCCAACAAAAACAAGGCTCTATAAAGATACAATCGAGCGAATGGAAGCGAAAGCCTATACTACTCCTTTGAGTTACCTACTTCTTTAGTTGACATCTTCTTCCAATGTTGTCATTTGCCAGATCCTACAACATGAAGCATAATCTTTGGAGCAAATGTTCAAAAAATTATTTTGTCCATTGCTGATAGACAACACACTTAGCTAAACGGAGCCAGAAGATTGGCTTGTTTTAAAAGTACAAACTGGATTTTCCAAAACACTGTGCTTCAATTAAAGGCTTTCCATACGCCAAGTTTAAAAGGCCAAAATAATAAATAATTGCAAAATAATTGTCCTTAGAGAAGGTTGAAAGCTACAGAGGTTTTTCTGATCGATGAGATTAGTAATTCTCAGAGCTTTTGTAAAAAATAAGGCTGATGTGTGCGGGCTTTTGAGATGATGTGCGCGTTTCGTAGCTTCTTGGTAAAACAACTTCCCTGAAAGTCCCTTCATAAGTCCCCTCAAGTCACGGATTCAAATCCTCACATGTGTAGTATATGATACTCGAATATTTAGCACATCNTTAATTAAGAAATAGAATAAAAATTATTAAATTAGATTCAAATGATGTTTTAAATCTTATCTCAATCATTAATATCTTATATCTACGTGATTAAGGTTGTCGAAACGACTATTTGTTCGTAAACGGCTCGTGTTCGATTGACTAAGCAAACGAGTTAGACACGAACAAACTTTTTGAGCTCGAAATATAAACGAGCCGAACACAAGCAACCCTAGGCTCGCTCGTGTTTGGCTCCTTTACACCCCCAACTAAGATTAATGAAACTTTGTTGGTGCTTTTATTTATCTATTTGATGATATAGAAATATTTATATATATCACTATTGAAGGAAAAAATATGTATTCTAAACATTTTTTTGGCACTTTCCTTAACAAACCTTAATTATCATTACCTTACAATATAGATTTTAAATTTACTTAATGAGCTTTGTGGGCGGGAGGCNTATGTATATATATATATATATATATATATATATATATACATAAACTCATTCACAAAAGATTTCTAAGAATTTAATACAAAAAGATTATTTTCAAATGCCTTCCCCAATCTCAATATTCTTATGCTTATTAAGTTTCCTCTAGGGAATAGCTTGTTTTATATTCTTAGACATAATTTTATTATTATTTTTTGCTAGAAGGTTCACAATAGTAAATTACTAAATAGATAATTTAATATCTTAGTATTGCACGAAGTTCCAGCACACATATTTAAAAAATAATTATGAGAGCTGACATCAGAATTTTTATGTGAATGAACCCTGAAAATGTGAGAAAGAGTGGAGCCTGACTCAGTTTAAATAATACATTATATAATCAAGAGGAATGTGTCTACTATTTATATGGATTAAGAAAGCTGTGATTATAAAAAATGATTATTGTAGTTTTATAATAAAAGCTATAATTGGACTATGAAATTGTATTCGATAGCTCGAAAATTAATAGTTGGGCATAGAAGTTGGTTGTTGTGGGCTATAACGGGCCACAGTTAAGTGTAATAATTGTTTGTGGTCAAAACTTTTGTTGGTGGTGGTTGGCAACGACTTGTGGCCGGTGATGACCTCAGGTAGTTCATAGTGATCTTTGATGGTCAGCGACGAACTCTAGGGCTTGGCTGTGATCTTAGATGACCAACTACAATTGTTGGGACTTTAAAAGTTATGCCGTATTAGTTATCTGACACTTCTCCCCCCACCCCAAGAATGTGGGTCAATTCATAATTTAAAGAGGGGCATTTTAGTAAATCTAACAAATCTCCCAAAATACTTCATTAGACATTCGACATTGATTCATCTGATCATATGTATTTTTCAAAAATTTATATGATTTAATGACATCAAAATTGAATCATCTCGTGCTCTCTGGATTGCTCTAATCGAGATGCTCAATTTGATTATAAGCATATCTAATTTTAAGGCCGTTTGACTATAAACATGTCTGATTTTTAACTTATATTTCACTCGAATTAATGTATGCATATTGGAACCTAGAAGTCAACAAGCTTTAAGGGGGTGTGCGTAAAAGAAGCTGGCAAAGAGAGAGTTGTAAGCCACTAAAAATGAAATAATTGAATGAGATCTAAGCATAAGATATGTGAGAAAAAAAATGTGAAGCCCAACAATAATTGCACAAGGCGTGAGGATGATGATTGCTTCTATAGTATTTATTAGATGTATTTTATGTATAGTTTATAAATTATCTTCATCACATTGTAAAGGCACACTGTTGAATTCACATTCGTCCGGTGAACCATACCCAAGGAATAGAGAATAGGACCGAGAGAAGAAGAACATGGGAGAGAGAGAAATGAAAAGGAAGACTTGGCCCCTCGGGGGCGAATCGGGGTGTTACCGGATTTGTAGACCCATTTTATTCCATTAAAAGTGAGCTTACGAATGAGGGAGGCCCCTAAAAAAAATACATTTTATATAAAAGGATCCTCCTGTTCGTAGATGATAAGAGGGCCAAAAAATAAATTACAATATTATCATTGCTTTAAAAGAGTAGTGCGAGATGAGATGATTTAGTCTTTTATATTTATGTGTCTACTAAAAAGTCTTCCCTCCAAGTCTTTTTTTGGGTGGAGAAGTCCCTCTTATGGGTCCTCCGTGTGTGGGGAGGGTGGGGGGAGTTCTTTGTCAGTTGGCTGAGGGTAGTTGATTCGACGCGAGCAGACTTCAGGTTACCTTAAGATCCATGCAAATCATTTTTTAGTATAGACACCCCAAACTCCCCCCAAACAATTTTTATTTGATATATTTACTCTCTAAATCAAAATTTGATTAGTGGAGAGATTGTATTTGACAAATATAATAGGTGATACATTTAAGATATTATTTTAATTCACTCCAAACTAAATCTCACTTTTCATATGATGTTTTTTTGATAAATATATATTCATTTTTTTGCTTCAAAATCATATTAGATGTCAAGTAGTGATTGAAGTGTTGTTTCTCCCTTTATTTCATATTAATGCGAGTGGAGCCTATTAATCACTATTATTATCTAAACTTAGAAATATGTATATTATTTTTAACAATTACTATGATATATAATTATTAAATTAAAGATTGTACCGTAATTATTATATATTATTTATTTTATAAAGTTTACTGAGATTAGGGCTATAAAAACAGTTCGTTGTTCGCGAAAAGCTCGTGTTCGGCTTGNGCCTGGCCCAGTTTAAATAATACATTATATAATCAAGAGGAATGTGTCTACTATTTATATGGATTAAGAAAGATGTGATTATAAGAAATGATTATCGTAGTTTTATAATAAAGGTTTTCTTACAAGAGCTATAATTGGACTATGAAATTGTATTAGATAGCTCGAAAATTAATAGTTGGACATAGAAGTTGGTAGTTGTGGGCTATAACGAGCCACAGTTAGGTGTAATAATTGTTTGTGGTCAAACCTTTAGTTGGTGGTGGTTGACAATGACTTGTGGTCAGTGATGACCTTAGGTAGTTCATAGTGATCTTTGATGGTTAGCGACGAACTCTGGGGCTTGGTTGTGATCTTAGATGCCCAACGATAATTGTTGAGACTTTAAAAGTTATGTCGTATTAGTTATTTGACACTTCTCCCCTCATCCCAAGAATGTGTGTCTATTCATAATTTAAAGAGGGGCATTTCAGTAAATCTAACAAATCTCCCAAAATACTTCATTAGACATTCGACATTGATTCCTCCGATCATATGTATTTTTCAAAAATTTATATGATTTAATGACATCAAAATTGAATCATCTCGTGCTCTCTGGATTGCTCTAATCGAGATGTTCAATTTGATTATAAACATATCTAATTTTAAGATCATTTGACTATAACCATGTCTGATTTTTAACTTATATTTCACTCGAATTAATGTATGTATATTGGAACCTAGAAGTCAACAAGCTTTAAGGGGGTGTGCGTAGAAGAAGCTGGCAAAGAGAAAGTTGTAAGCCACTAAAAATGAAATAATTGAATGAGATGTAAGCATAAGATATGTGAGAAAAAAAATGTTGGAGCCCAACAATAATTGCACAAGGCGTGACTATGATGATTGCTTCTTTAGTATAATCGTCCGGTGAACCATACCCAAGGAATAGAGAATAGGACCGAGGGAAGAAGAACGTGGGAGAGAGAGAAATGAAGAGGAAGACTTGGCCCCTCGGGGGCGAATCGGGGTGTTACCGGGCTTGTGGACCCATTTTATTCCATTAAAAGTGAGCTTACAACTGATGGGGGCCTAAAAAAAATATGTTTTATATAAAAGGATCCTCTTATTCATTGATGATAAGAGGGCTAAATAATAAATTACAATATTATCATTGCTTTAAAAGAGTAGTGTGAGATGAGATGATTTAGTTTTATATATTTATGTGTCTACTAAAAAGTCTTCCCTCCAAGTCTTTTGTCGGGGAAAAAGTCTTTCTTATTGGTCCTCCGTCGAGTGGGGAGGGTGAGGGGAGTTCTATGTCAGGTGGAAGAGTTTGCTGAGGGTAGTTGATTCGACTGGAGCAGACTTCAGATTACCTTAAGATCCATGCCAATCATTTTTGAGTATAGACACCCCAAACTCCCCCCAAACAAATTTTATTTGATATATTTACTCTCTAAATCAAAATTTGATTAGTGGAGAGATTGTATTTGACAAATATAACAGGTGATACATTTAAGATATTATTTTAATTCACTTCAAAATAGATCTCACTTGTCATATGATGTTTTTTTGATAAATATATATACCCCTTTTTGATATAAACAAATATTTGTCTGTCTTTTTTATTCTATTTTCTTAATTAATACTCTTAATCAATTAAGAGTATTAATTGAGAAAATAGAATAAAAAATATTAAATTAGATTCAAATGATATTTTAAATCTTATCTCAATCATTAACATCTTATAGCTACATAATTAGGGTTGTCAAAACGACTATTTGTTCGTAAACGGCTCGTGTTCGACTTACTAAACAAACGAGTCAAACACGAATAAACTTTTTGAGCTCAAAATATAAACGAGCTAAACACGTCATGTTCAGCTCGTTTACACCCCCAACTCATATTAAGCTCAAAAATTTGTTGGTGCTTTAATTTATTTTTTTGATGATATAAAAACATTTATATATATCTCAATTGAAGGTAAAAATATATATTCTAAACCTTAACAAACTTTAATAATATAAATCTTAAATTTAATTTTAAATTTACTTAATGAGCTTTGTGGGTGGGAGGCCCGCACGAGAGAGTTCTGCAAAGTAAGCAGCGTCATCACTCGGCCAGCCTTTGACCCCTCCAAATATTCTTTGCGCGAGCAAATACTTAGCGCGGCGGGCAGTTCCCACCACCCGCTTTGTTTTCCTTACTCATTAGTTTAAGGCAATTTTTTCCCTTCCTAAGAAATTCCCTTGTATACTCGACACTCTATAACGTTTTTTTAAACTTTACCGATGTGGGACTAAAAGTCCTTCATTCCTGTTCCCATTCCAAAGGAATGTCGGTCAATACGAGGCGATGAGTTAGGCGCTCCCCTGCAGATCGGTAAGATGAACGCGCTAAAAGGGTAATGTTAAGCTTGACAAATTCAGCACGCTCCATTTCTACGTTATGTCNTACTCGACACTCTATAACGTTATCTTTAATTTACCGATGTGGGACTAAAAGTCCTTCATTCTTGTTCCCATTTCCAAGGAATGTCGGTTAATACGAGGCGATTAGTTAGGCGCTCCCCTGCAGATTGGTAAGATGAACGCGCTAAAAGGGTAATGTTAAGCTTGACAAATTCACCAACTCCATTTCTACGTTATGTCTGATAGTCGTGCAAGAATTTAGTTTGGATCTTGTGATGTTGTTTAGCAAATTCTATTAGGATTTATTTTAAAATGGATCTTTCGGCATATGCATCGCGGACTAACACTATAGGTCTATTATTTTAAAAATATAAATTTTTGATGTCTACTTTTAAAACTATTAAGTTAGGTCATATGTGAAGTCATTTATTTTAAAATGTCACTCACTCTTTTGTGACGGGGCCGGTGTGGCGACACCATCAAAGTCATATGGTATTCCGAGACTTTAACTTAGGTGATGTGCTAGGCTAAGATCTAGGATGTTATGTAGTATTTGTTTATTTTTTGTTGTTGTTCTTTACTGGTTTGATTGCCCTAGCCAAATATCTTTTTTTTTTTTGTATGTATTCTTGATATGTATGGTAGTGTGTTTGAGCGTTTTATTGTGGGGGGGTTGTTTCTATATGTGCATCCACATATACCATAAAAAGGGGAGCATGTAATGATTTCTACTAAACCTCTTATTGTAATTGTTGCTTAGCTCCTTCACACGGCATGACTCATTATATGTTGCATGGCTTTCAACCTTAATTTCTTGTCAGTCGGGTCTTTACCTTTCCCATGTACTTTCAAGAGTCCAGTAGTAAAAATAAGATATTGACACGAGTTGGGAGATACTTTGATGTGTGAACCGCCTGGAGGGGACTAGGAGTAGATGCTTGTGTCTCGTATGCTAACTTTGTATTTATATTAATGTATAGAATTATGACTGGGCATGCATACACGGAGTTCGATTGCCTTTTTCTTATCTGTGATATGTTGCCGACACAGTGGCACTTGGCCTCGCTTTATATATTTTGGAGTGTTTTACTCTCTTATTGAGTGTTTGTACGTTTAAACTGCTTCCATCATTTATTTTTGTGCATCTGTGATTCCACGAAAATTATAATATATGCTCATTAAAAATCCTAAAATTATAATTTTTCTATTTAAAATCGCTATAAAAGTTTCAAGATAAATCAAAATTTATGATTAAAATATTCAAGATTTTCAAAAACTTTTTTATTTTTCTACATAGCTTTCAGGCTGGAATGTACATGGGTTACATTGCATGGGCATAACCCAAGTCATACTAATAAGACATCCATAATACTGAGAACCGCTCTAGATAACTGCATTCATATTGCATGTTTCGAGGAGAAGCATCTGTGTTTCTCCAACCCGACTAGCTCAGCATACATTTTTATATATATGGTTGTCCAGTGTGCATAGGGTGTTAGAAAGATCCCGACCTAAATGGGTGTAAGTCCATTTGTTTGAAGTGTTTTTTGTTTCTAGTTTTTTAGTTGAACCTTCATTTCTCTTCTTTTTCCTAAGACGTCCTCGCCACTTCAGTGGGTGTAAGTATCACCTCTTGGAGCTCCACTTGGTAAACATATGATATAGTTTCTTTCTTTAGACTTTAGAGCTACCGAGGTCGCCGTGTTGAAATTCATGGATTGCTGATTAGAGATATTTGGTTATGTTGGGTCGACTACCTTCACAACCAGGTAAAGTTAAGGTCCAAGTGACTTGAGATGACGGGTTTATGATACCCTGACCTGGCTACCTATACTTTCTAGGGATTTCTCATTCTTTCCTTTGACTACCCCAGTTGAGCTATGTCGCTCCTTGACCTCGTTGGTATCATCTTGATGACCCAATGTTGATGAGCTGCCACCCTTTTTTTTGGATATGATGATTTGTCCTCTTTTCTTATAGCACGGACGTGCTTTGATGTATTAAGATAACCTCGTCAAGATAATTTTGGTTATTCTGTGGATTTTGTGTGTCGATGAGCTGCAAGATGAAATTAACTTTCCCACACTGAATAACCTTTTTTTTTATGACCTATTTCACGTGGTCTACGATAATAAAGCGAAAATTATTTTATCCATAGTATTCTTAGGTATTCTTCAAGATGTAATTAACCAAGTGAGATACGTCTCCTTGAGAGTGCTTTTGGCCCCAAAACAGACACATACACCTGAATCTCTGGTTATGGGTAGCCTACACAGGTATTATTTCACAAATGTTGATCTAAGGTGCTTCCATCCGATCTTGTTTAGGAATACATGTTTGACCTATCTCCATGAGGTTTACTGCAGATAGACTCTCAACGTTCTTTCTCTGTGCCGTCATTGTCGTATATCCCTTCTTCTCCAGTTCCTCTCTTCTTCTAATCATTCATATGATCCGAAAAGATATTTATTCTGAAAAACAAAGTACACGACGAAGTCAAACTGATGACTCATTCAAAAATAAAAAAGAGAAAGGAACAAAAACAAGGCCTTTCTTTGCCACCAGAATTCTCTTTGCAGACTTCTTCGATGGAACTTTCCTGTTCAGCAACAACAACAACATCTAGTTCTCTCTCTACAGGTTGCAGCCCTTTTTTTGTCACCAGAAATCTTATATGTTAGTAATCTTCCCCATAAAGAACAATATCTTGTTGCAAGCCCTTCTCCCTGCAGACCATTTTCGTGCAGTAGACCCTCCACTGGAGCTTTTATCTTTTTTTTTTTTTTTGCAAGCTTTATCCTGCAGCTTTTACAGCTAACGACAACTGTAGTCAACTACAAGTAAGCTTTTCTTGCGGGTTGTCTACTTCCCTACAAACTCCTCTGCAACATTACCTGTAGGAGTTTTCGTCTATCTACAAACACTGCAGGAACTGCAGTAAAAAACATTTACGATTATTTATTTATCTGGAAACTCCCCTGCAGTATTACATGTAGGAGCATTCCGCCTATCTACAGACACTGTGGGAACTGAAGTCAAAAGACAACTGTAGTTGTCTACTCCTCTACAAACTCCCCTGCAAAATTACATAGAAGAGTATTTCGCCTACCTAGAGACACTGCAAGAACTGCAGTCAAAGATAACCGCAGTACAAAATGAAAACTTTAAGTTCTACTTCACAAAATCTTCCTCACCCATTCTTGGATGTTTTCTAATTCTTGAAGGGGAATACTAAAAGTTATATTGAGAAATAATTTATTCTATGTGAGAAGTTATGAAGAATAAATTATTTTCTCTTACATGAATTGCAACAGCTTTTTTTTTTTCTCTGTTTCTTTGAACAACAAAATAAGTTTTGACTTTTAGTTTGCAATGTGAGAAAAAGTCGAGTTATTTCATAACTTTAAAAGCAATTCTCCCTGCATGTTGTTATGAGATTTTGATGTTCTATTCAGCGAAAATTTATTTTTATCGCTTTAATTTGTAACGTATTATTTACAGTAGTTTGTTATAGAGGCATTTATATTTACATAAATACCATCATATTCCCATGAGTTCACATTTCTATCTTCCATATCATTCATATCACATAAAAAACACCACCATTTTAACTTTTATAAAATGAAATACACCTGTCCATGCATGCAAATACTAAAATTTAAGTGTTAATTATGTAAATACATAGATATTGAGTGATATTTATGTAAATACACATGTCTGCAGCATCAGCAAGACACTGAACTCCGTGCAAGCTAACAAAACACACACACACAAAGTAATAATTTTGAATAAAATGCTAAGACAGTCTTCATTATTTACATAGCATCATTTTAATCCCAATCTTTATAAAATTGTCAGATTAAACCTCCAGATTGCAACACCTTTTTCTAATTAACTTAGTGCTTACCATTTGCCCACATTTATCCATTTCAATGAAGCAGGCGTCCGTTTGCTCACTTATTGAGCCCTCTGCAAGTTCCAGGAAGCTTCATACTCTGTACTTAAAGGAAATATCTCACTTAGAGTATGATTGCAATTTCTTAATTGAATGAAACTTTTCAAAAAAAAATTTTTTTTTTTTAATTTGTTGCATAAATTATCAGACTCAATGTTATAAAAGTACTTTTTTGTAATGTCTTGTAGGGTTTTTAGGGTCTGTTTGGGGCAGCTTATATGTGCGGGCGGCGTTTTCAAAACCCCGTTGTACCGTTTGGTTCGCACGTTTCGTCAGCTTAAACTGTTTATCCTGAAACGCACCTGAAACGCACAAGCTGCCCCAAACGGACCCTTAGTCATGTTATAAAGATTTTAAAACAAGTTTACTCTTTGCCTTTAAAGCATCCAAAGGGATTATTGCAAGAAAGATTTGCATACAAACCACTCATCTCCTATCTATTTACACATCCAACCCCTAAACTTCAATTTTCACACAAATGTAACCTTATTTTTGTATGTGATATGAAATATTTTGGGGGTATAAATGTAAAATGTGATGTTTTGGTGTTGGATATGTAAATATATAGAAATTGGATTGTAAGTACATGCTGCTGAAAACCTCATTACAGAGACCTTCAGTCCACTTAACAAGCACCAGTATCTCTCTTTCCTCACCTTTCACATGATCCACTATTTTTCAGTATCAGCTTTAAATTTCTATGTATTTACACATCTGACATCTAAGTTTTATATTTTACATTTATACCAGTCAAATCTCTCATATCACATCAAGGATACCATTAAGAGTGACATTCTAAGGGGTCATATGTGTAAGCCTTATAGTTTAGGTGTTGAATATGTAAATGCATAAAAATTGAGCGGTTATTTATGCAAATCCTCGTTTTTCATGTATGTATTTAGCGGCCATGCTCATACTTCCCCAAAGCTAACAGCTCTGAAAGTGCGAAAATGGAGATATCTTATGCAACTTCAAGCAATCTGGACATTGCAGAAGGAGATTCTGTCAGCGGAGCGGCGAGGCAGGTGAGAGTGGCGACGGTGGAGCACCGGCCGCCGTCGTCTCCGGGAATGGTGCCACCGTCGCCATTGCTGGCTCAGTGGAGGGCTAAGCTTGCGGTGATGACGGCCATGGATTGGATGGAGCTGTTGGTGCCCTGCGCTCGCTGGATCCGAACGTATGAGTGGGCTGAGTACCTTCAGGTGGATATCATGGCTGGTATTACAGTTGGAGTTATGCTTGTTCCCCAGGTAAAAGATTAGATGTTCAATAATATGAAATCATATCAAATTGGAAGATTTACATGTATATTTCTCAGTTTCTGTGTATTTATATATCTACCAGCTAAACTTCAATTTTTACACATATGCCATCTAGTGAAAGTGTGTATTTTGCTTTTTTTAGTGTTAAAATAGTGGCACTTTTTGAGGTGATGTGAAAGATTTGGGCGGTATAAATGTAAAAAAATAAGATGTTATGTATGTAAATACATAAGAATTGGGGGGCGATTATCCTTGAAGTCAGGCCAACCCATTTTTTCCTCGATCAAAATTTGATATTTTCAGTGAAATTTATCATGTTATAAATAATTTTACTTATAATTCGTCGAATTTTATTGGTTTGGGGAGCTCTAGAACTTTCTAGATGAAAAATGTAGCAAGATGTCATTTTGCTCGGAAGTGTAAGGGCATTTAAAGTGATATGAGAATGCCCACATTTAGGAAGGATAGATTGTTGTGATTGTTCTTCTATGTTTTTAAAATCAATGAATTTGGAAGTACCCTCAAATTTATAAAGAAGATTTACATGCATATCACTTAATTCCTATATATTTACACATCTATCACCTTAACTTCATCTTTTACATATGAGCCTTATTATATATGCATAAAAATGTCGATTAATAGTGATTTTTTTCTTAAGAGGCTTAACTCTTGCCCTTCTAGATATTATCTTTCTTGGGTTCATGGCCTCATGTTTTTACCCATTATTATATATGGTAAGAGTGCTCTAGCAATAGCACGCTTAACTTCAGAGTTTCAACCGTTACACCAAAGGACACATTGATGTTTAAGAGTTCAGCTTCATTATAGTTGAGGTCATCTCCATTTTAGTGACTAAAGTCTTATCCATTTCTTATCCTAGAATCATCAATCAAGCATATATGATTCTAAAGATAGTCTCTACAGATTCAAGAGGTGGCTCTATCTATGTAGCACTTCATCTCATCTTGGGTTCAAGAGATGGTTCTCATGGTACAACACTTTGTTATGTATAATATCTTTGTTCTCATCTTCAAGCTGGTGTAATGCTTTAATATTATTCATAACAGTAAGAACTCTCACCCATCGAGATAATGTCTGCTTTGTCCTAATAACATTATGGTTTATCCCAATTGGTGTAACTTCCTTGGAAGTTACCCATCCTAGAAGTGCTCCCATGCAAGCACAACTAACTTTGGAGTTCCTTGTAGAACTCCAACAATTACACCGAAAAGCGCCTCAACGTTTAAAAGTTCGGCTTCATTGTGCTTAAGAGGCACTCCAACAATTACACTTGGAAGTCGGTTAATTTAATGTTAGATGATGGCCTTTTATTAGATATAACTTAAATTTGCAAGTCTCATGAATAGAGCACTTTGTTTCTTTTATATGTGCTTCTCTAGCGAACTCAAGAAATAGATAAAATATTACTTACATGCTCAGTGGGTGAGTACACCCTGAGTACACTCGAGTACATACATTCACAAGTACAAATTGATCCGAAAGACAAGTGTTTCAAATGCCATGATCCCATTAATCCTTTTGTTATGACTCAACTAATTAATTAATTAGTATTAGTTTTTTGAAAAATCTTAAATTAACTGAATTAATAATGTTAGTGATGTAATCTTATTTTCTAGTGTTTAGCTAGATTTATAATTTCTTAATTAATGCTTGATTAAAATATCATGTTATATAGTTCAATTATACTAACTAATTAATAATGAATTACTAATTCATGAAAATTTAGGCTGAAGAGAATATAAATAATAATTAACCAACATAATAAGTAATTAGTTAATTATTATTATAATTGAAAATAATAAAAATAAGAAAATAAAATTAAGTTGAATTAATATATTTAAACCTTAAAGAAGTTGGTAAATTATTTCACGTAATTTAATTAAATTTAGCATGAATGTCAAATGATTTATGTTGTTTAATTATTTCAGAATTTAGAGAGAATTTTTTCAGAAAAAAAATTAAATTCATACAAATCAATTTTTATGTTTTTGTATATCTAATATTTAAATTCTAATTTTACATATATTTCTATTTATTTATATTTAAAAAGATATTTTTATCTTTTAATAATAATAATAATAATATTTTGAACATGATATGGAATATTTAGGCGATAAAAATATAAAAAAAATTAATGCTAGTATTAGTTTGATATTTATAAGAAATGGGGACTATATTTAGTTTCAGGTGGAGAGGAAAACATAATTTCTCCATGATGAGCGTTCGAACTAGAGCGAGTTGTCTGACTCTGTCATCTTCCTGAATGATTGATAAGTTAACCATAAAAAAGAAAGATTCTAGAGGAGATCATAATAAAGAGAGCAATCCAATAGGCTGTAGAAAATTTCACGACATTTTAGGAAAAACTAGAAAAAAAAAAGGAATATTCAAGAGAATTTTAGAAGTTTCTACATCAGAAATATGTTGAAAGAAACAAGTTTCAAGAGAAAGAGAACTCTAGAATATTCTGGAAAGTTCTAGAATCATTTATATATAAGGAATAATGTAAAACTATTTAAAAATTAGTATATCCTAATGTAATATAGAAAGTTCAATTAGTCATGGAGAGAATTATAAATAGAGTCCCTCCTCATTTTGTATCAATCCAAGAACAATTCAAGGTTTTTTAAACATTCAAATGTTCTGATCATTCATTCTTAGTGAAGTGTATCTTTTTCTAATAGTTTACTTACTCTTCTTTCTAGAAAGTTTTGTGATTACAAGTCTAAGCGTTGTGAGTATTAATCTGATTTAATGACCATGAAGAGATCTAAGTTAGGGAAAAAAATTGAGCGAGATAGACGTACGCAGCGCTGCGTACGATATTGAGGTTATATCGAGGGTACAATGCTGTTATATCCGCGATATAACCATTTGTAACCTCCCTGTAACCTTTTGTAACTTACATGTAACCTACTAATAAATTCTTAATATATGATAACAGAAGCGCGAAACTTATTTTATGTTACAGATAAGTTACAGAAGGTTACATAGAGGTTACAATAGACTATACCATGGATGTAATCCCTTATACCATCGATATAACCCCAATATCGTACGCAGCGCTGCGTACGTCTACCGCACACAAATTTTTTTCCCTCAAGTTGGTGAGTTAAGTTAGTCCATAACATACCCTTGCCCTAATGTCATTTGACGGCCGGAGTAGGTATTTTCCGTCAGTGAGTGAGAAGCTGCGTTGTTGTCTGCTTTGGCGGGAGGTGGATGGATGGCGCGGCTTCCGTTGAGAGTGAGATGGAATGATGGGACTCGTCCTCTGCCTTTAATGGTAGAAAGTGCCGTGGGATGATCCGTTGTGTGCAAAATATGAAGAACACAGGTTGTTTCATTTGCTAGAAATATCCCTAGATCGTAAAGATAACGAGCATAGATCGTCTAAGCCGATGGGTTAGTGATTAGTGCTGATTGATTTTAGATTTGAATTAGGAAAGATAGTTGGCCATGGATTGATTCCCCGTTGGAATGTGGTGAAACTCGTTTTTGAACTGTTAAATTGAAGATCTATCTCTCTAGGTGGACTCAATGGATGGGGATGGCAATGCCTCCCATTGTTGATGAAGTTTTGTCATCAGTACTAGAGTTTGTTGTTGTTGAATGCTCCATTGATGCTGGACTGAAGGTGGTAGAAGATGAGCGGTGATTGGGTGCACCGTTAGGCTGTATAATCCGACGCCATGAAGACTCTGTTTGGAGCAGAGTATTGTAGAAAAGAACTNAAGATATTATTTTAATTCACTTCAAAATAGATCTCACTTGTCATATGATGTTTTTTTGATAAATATATATACTCCTTTTTGATATAAACAAATATTTGACTGTTCGTGTTCGGCTCTTTTTTATTCTATTTTCTTAATTAATACTCTTAATCAATTAAGAGTATTAATTAAGAAAATAGAATAAAAAATATTAAATTAGATTCAAATGATATTTTAAATCTTACCTCAATCATTAACATCTTATAGCTACATAATTAGGGTTGTCAAAACGATTATTTGTTCGTAAACGGCTCGTGTTCGGCTCACTAAGCAAACGAGTCAAACACGAACAACCTTTTTGAGCTCGAAATATAATCGAGCTACATGTTAAGCTCAAAAATTTATTGGTGCATTTATTTATTTATTTGATGATATAAAAATATTTATGTATATCACTATTGAAGGTAAAAATATATATTCTAAACCTTAACAAACTTTAATTATCATTATCTTAAATTTAATTTTAAATTTACTTAATGAGCTTTGTGGGCGGGAGGCCCGCTCGAGAGAGTTCTGCAAAGTAAGCAGCGTCATCACTCGGCCAGCCTTTGACCCCTCCAAATATTCTTTGCGCGAGCAAATACTTAGCGCGGCGGGCAGTTCCCACCACCCGCTTTGTTTTCCTTACTCATTAGTTTAAGGCAAATTTTCTCCTTCCTAAAAAATTCCCTTGTATACTCGACACTCTATAACGTTATCTTTAATTTACCGATGTGGGACTAAAAGTCCTTCATTCTTGTTCCCATTCCTAAGGAATGTCGGTTAATACGAGGCGATTAGTTAGGCGTTCCCCTGCAGATTGGTAAGATGAACGCGCTAAAAGGGTAATGTTAAGCTTGACAAATTCACCAACTCCATTTCTACGTTATGTCTGATAGTCGTGCTAGAATTTAGTTTGGATCTTGTGATGTTGTTTAGCAAATTCTATTAGGATTTAAATGGATCTTTCGGCTTATGCATCGCGGACTTTTAGCAAATTCTATTTGGATTTAAATGGATCTTTCGGCTTCGCGGACTAACATTATGGGTCTATTATTTTAAAAATATAAATTATGGATTTTTTCACTATTATTAGTATTATCTGTCTACTTTTAAAACTATTAAGTAAGGTCATATGTGAAGTCATTTATTTTAAAATGTCACCCACTGTTCTGTGATGGGGGCGGTGTAGCGACCTCATCAAAGTCATATGGTATTCTGAGACTTTAACTTAGGTGATGTGTTAGGTTAAGATCTAGAATGTTATGTAGTTTTTTTTTTTTTTTTTGGTTATTGTTCTTTACTAGTTTGATTGCCCTAGCCAAACATCTTTTTTTTTTCTGTATTCTTGATATGCATGGTAGTGTGTTTGAGCGTTCTTCTGTGGGGGGTTGTTTCTATATGTGCATGCACAGATACCATAAAAAGGGGAGCATGTATTGATTTCTACTAAACCTCTGCTTGTAAGTTATGCTTAGCTCCTTCACCCGACATGACTCATTATATGTTGCATGATTTTCCCCGCCGACCTTAATTTCCTATCAATCGAGTCTTTACCTTTCCCATGTACTTTCAAGAGTCCAGTAGTAAAAATAAGATATTGGCACAAGTTGCGAGATACTTTGATGTGTGAACCGCTTGGAGGGGATTAGGAGCAGATGTTTATGTCTCTTATCTTAATTATGCATTTATATTAATGTATATAATTAGGATTGGGCATGCATACACGGAGTCCGATTGCCTGACGACACAGTGGCACTTGGTCTCCTTTTATATATTTTGGAGAGTTTTACTCTCTTATTGAGTGTTTGTACGTTTAGACTGCTTCCATCATTTATTTTTGTGCATATGTGATTCCACCAAAATTATAATATATGCTCATTAAGGACTCTAAATTTATAATTTTTCTATTTAAAATCGTTATAAAAGATTTAAGATAAATAAAAATTTATGATTAAAATATTCAAGATTTTCAAAACTTGTTTTTACTTTTTTGCATAACTTTCAGGCTGGATTGTACATGGGTTACATTGCATAAGCATAACCCAAGTCATACTAATAAGACATCCATAATACTGAGAACCGCTCTAGATAATTGCATTCATATTGCATGTTCCGAAGAGAAGCATATGTGCTTCTCCAACCCGACTAGCTCAGCATACATTTTCATATATATGGTTATCTAGTGTGCATAGGGTGTTAGAAAGATCCCGACCTAAATGGGTGTAAGTCCATTTGTTTGAAGTGTTTTCAGTTTCTAGTTTTTTAGTTAAACCTTCATTTCTCTTCTTTTTCCTAAGACGTCCTCGCCACTTCAACAGGTGTAAGTATCACCTCTTGGAGCTCCACTTGGTAGACATATGATATATTTTCTTTCTTTAGAGCTTAGAGCTACAGCGGTCCCCGTGTTGATGTAATTCATGGATTGCTGACCAGAGATATCTGGTCATGTTGGGCCAACTACCTTCACGACTAGGTAGACTTAGGGTACAAGTGGCTTGGGATGACGGGTTTATGATACCCTGACCTGGCTACCTATACCTTCTAAGGATTACTCATTCTTTCCTTTGACTACCCCAGTTGAGCCATGTTGCTCCTTGACCTCGTTGGTATCATCTTGATGACCCAATGTTAATGAGCTGCCACCCTTTTTTTGGATACGATGATTTGTCCTCTTTCCTTATAACACAAACGTGCTTTGATGTATTAGGATAACCTCGTCAAGATAATTTTGGTTATTCTGTGGATTTTGTGTGCCGATGAGCCGCAAGATGTAATTAGTGTTCCCACACGCAATAACCTTTTTTGATGACCTATTTTACCAGGTCTACGATAATAAAGCAAAAATTATTTCATTTAAAGTATTTTTAAATATTCCTCAAGATGTAATTAACCAAGTGAGATACGTCTCCTTGAGAGTGCTTTTGGCCCCAAAACAGACACATAAACCTGAATTTCTGGTTATGGGTATCCTACACATGTATTATTTCACGAATGTTGATCTAAGGTGCTTTCATCTGATCTTGTTTGGGAATATATGTTTGACCTATCGCCACGAGGTTTACTGCATATAGACTCTCCACGTTCTTTCTCTGTGGCGTCATTGTCGTATATCCCTTCTTCTCCAGTTTCTCTCTTCTTCTAATCATTCATATGATCCGAAAAGATATTTATTCAGAAAAGCAAAGTATACAATGAAGTCAAACTGATGAATCCTTCAAAATAAAAAGAGAAAGGAACAAAAACAAGGCCTTTCTCTGTGCTTTCCTTGCCATTAGAACTCTATTTGCAGACTTCTTCGATGGAACTTTCCTGTTCAACAACAACAACGACAGCTGGTTCTCTCCCTGCAGGTTGCAGCCCTTTGTTTGCCACCATAAATATTATATGTTAGTAATTTGCCCCATAAAGGACAATATCTTGTTACAAACCCTTCTCCCTGCAAACCATTTTCTTACAGTAGACCCTCCACTCGAGCTTTTATCTTTTTTTTTTTGCAAGCTTTATCCTGCAGCTTTTACAACTAACGACAACCGTAGTCAACTACAAGTAAGCTTTTCTTGCGGGTTGTCTACTTCCCTACAAACTCCACTGCAACATTATCTGTATGAGTCTTCACTTATCTACAGACGCTGCAGGAACTGCAGTAAAAAACAATTACAATTATTTATTTATCTGGAAACTCCTCTGCAGTATTACATGTAGGAGCATTCTGCCTATCTACAGACACTGTGGGAACTGAAGTCAAAAGACAAATGCAGTTGTCTACTCCTCTGCAAACTCCCCTGCAACATTACATATAAAAGTATTTCGCCTACCTAGAGACACTGCATGAACTGCAGTCAAAGAGAACCGCAGTACAGAATGGAGACTTCAAGTTCTACTTCACAAAATCTTCCTCACCCATTGCTGGATGTTTTCTAATTCTTGAAGGGGAATACTAAAAGTTATATTAAGAAATAATTTATTCTATGTGAGAAGTTATGAAGAATAAATTATTTTCTCTTACATCAAATGCAACAGCTTTTTTTTTCTCTGTTTCTTTGAACAACAAAATAAGTTTTGACTTTTAGTTTGCAATGTGAGAAAAAGGCGAGTTATTTCATAACTTTAAAAGCAGTTCTCCCTGCATGTTGTTATGAAATTTTGATGTTCTATTCAGTGAAAATTTATTTTAATTGCTTTAATTCGTAACGTACTATTTACAGTAGTTTATTATTTACATAAATACCATCATATTCCCATGACTTCACATTCCTACCTTCCAAATCATTCATATCACATAAAAAACACCACCCTAACTTTTATAAAATGAAGTACACCTATTCATGCATGCAAATACTAAAATTTAAGTGTTAATTATGTAAATACATAGATATTGAGTGATATTTATGTAAATGCATATGTATGCAGCATCAGTAAGACACTGAACTCCGTGCAAGCTAACAAAACACACACACACAAAGTAATAATTTTGAATAAAATGCTAAGACAGTCTTCATTATTTACATAGCATCATTTTAATCCCAATCTTTATAAAATTGTCAGATTAAACCTCCAGATTGCAACACCTTTTTCTAATTAACTTAGTGCTTACCATTTGCCCACATTTATCCATTTCAATGAAGCAGGCGTCCGTTTGCTCACTTATTGAGCCCTCTGCAAGTTCCAGGAAGCTTCATACTCTGTACACTTAGAGTATGATTGCAATTTCTTAATTAAATGAAAATTTAAAAAAAAAATTATTTTTTTTTAATTTGTTGCATAAATTATCAGACTCAATGTTAAAAAAGTACTTTTTTGTAATTTCTTGTTGGGTTTAGGGTCAGGTTATAAATATTTTAAAACAAGTTTACTCTTTGCTTTTAAAGCATCCAAAGGGATTATTGCAAGAAGGATTTGCATACAAACCACTCATCTCCTATCTATTTGCACATCCAACCCCTAAACTTCAATTTTTACACAGCTGTAACCTTATTTTTTTTATGTGATATGAAATATTTTGGCGGTATAAATGTAAAATGTGATGTTTTGGTGTTGGAAATGTAAATGTATAGGAATTGGATTGTAGGTACATGCTGCTTATTATTACTATCTGCTGAAATCCTCATTACAGAGACCTTCAGTCCACTTAACAAGCACCAGTATCTCTCTTTCCTCACCTTTCACATGATCCACTATTTTTCTGTATCAGCTTTAAATTTCTATGTATTTACACATTTGACATCTAAGTTTTACATTTTACATTTATACCACATCAAAGATACCATTAAGAGGGAGATTCTAAGGGGTCATATATGTAAGCCTTAAAGTTTAGGTGTTAAATATGTAAATGCATAAAAATTGAGCGGTTATTTATGCAAATCCTCGTTTTTCATGTATGTATTTAGCGGCCATGCTCATACTTCCCCAAAGCTAACAGCTCTGAAAGTGCGAAAATGGAGATATCTTATGCAACCTCAAGCAATCTGGACATTGCAGAAGGAGATTCCGTCAGCGGAGCGGCGAGGCAGGTGAGAGTGGCGACGGTGCAGCACCGGCCGCCGTCGTCTCCGGGAATGGTGCCACCGTCGCCGTTGCTGGCTCAGTGGAGGGCTAAGCTTGCGGTGATGACGGCCATGGATTGGATGGAGCTGTTGGTGCCTTGTGCTCGCTGGATCCGAACGTATGAGTGGGCTGAGTACCTTCAGGTGGATATCATGGCTGGTATTACAGTTGGAGTAATGCTTGTTCCCCAGGTAAAGAGTAGATGTTCAATAATATGAAATCATATCANGTGGGCTGAGTACCTTCAGGTGGATATCATGGCTGGTATTACAGTTGGAGTTATGCTTGTTCCCCAGGTAAAGAGTAGATGTTCAATAATATGAAATCATATCTAATTGGAAGATTTACATGCATATTTCTCAGTTTCTGTGTATTTATATATCTACCAGCTAAACTTCAATTTTTACACATCTGCCATATTACCTATGAATGAAAGTGTGCATTTTGATGTTAAAATAGTGGCACTTTTTGAGGTGATGTGAAAGATTTGGGCGGTATAAATGTAAAAAATAAGAGGTTATGTATGTAAATACATAAGAATTGGGGGGCGATTCTCCTTGAAGTCAGGCCAAACCATTTTTTCCTTAATCAAAATTTGATATATTTCAGTGAAATTTATCATGTTATAAATAGTTTTACTTATAATTCGTCGAATTTCATTGGTTTGGGGAGCTCTAGAACTTTCTAGATGAAAAATGTAGCAGGATGTCATTTTGCTCGGGAGTGTAAGAGCATTTAAAGTGATATGAGAATGCCCACATTTAGGAAGGATAGATTGTTGTGATTGTTCTTCTATGTTTTTAAAATCAATGAATTTGGAAGTACCCTCAAATTTATAAAGAAGATTTACATGCATATCACTTAATTCCTATATATTTACACATCTATCACCTTAACTTCATCTTTTACATATGAGCATTATTATATATGCATAAAAATGTCTATTAATAGTGATTTTTTTCTTAAGAGCCTTAACTCTTACCCATCTACATATTATCTTTCTTGGGTTAATGGCCTCATGTTTTTACCCATTATTATATATGGTAAGAGTGCTCTAGCAATAACACGCTTCATTTCAGAGTTTCAACCGTTACACCAAAAGGCACATTGATGTTTAAGAGTTCGGCTTCATTATAGTTGAGGGGTTTTACAATCATCTCCATTTTAGTAACTAACATCCCATCAGTTTCTTATCCTAGAATCATCAATCAAGCATATATGATTCTAAAGACAGTCTCTACAGATTCAAGAGATGACTCTATCTATGTAGCACTTCTGTCTCATCTTGGGTTCAAGAGATGACTCTCATGGTGCAACACTTTGTTATGTATAATACTTTAGTTCTCATCTTCAAGCTGGTGTAATGCTCTAATATTATTTATAACAGTAAGAACTATCACCCATCGAGATAATGTCTGCTTTGTTCTAATAGCATTATTGTTTATCCCAATTGGTGTAACTTCCTTGGAAGTAACCCATCCTAGAAATGCTCCCATGTGAGCACAACTAACTTTGGAGTTCCTTGCAGAACTCCAACAATTACACCGAAAGGCGCCTCAGTGTTTAAAAGTTCAGCTTCATTGTGCTTAAGAGGTTTCACTCCAACAATTACACTTGGCAGTCGACTCATTTAATGCTAGTTGATGACCCTTTATTAGATATAACTTAAATTTGCAAGTTTCATGAATAGAGTACTTTGCTTCTCTTGTATGTGCTTTTCTAGCGAGCTCAAGAAATAGAGAAAATATTACTTACATGCTCAGTGGGAGAGTACCCCCGAGTATACTCGAGTACATTCATTCACACGTACAAATTGTTCCGAAATTATTTTTTTTCCAAGGAATGAGCATTAAGAAGAAAAACGAGTGTTTCAAATGTCATGATCCCATTAATGCTTTTGTTATGACTCAATTAATTAATTAATTAGTATTAGTTTTTTGAAAAATATTAAATTAACTGAATTAATAATGTAATCTTATTTTCTAGTGTTTAGCTAGATTTATAATTTCTTAATTAATGCTTGATTAAAATATCTTGTTATATTGTTCAATTATACTAACTAATTAATAATGAATTACTAATTCATGAAAATTTAGGCTAAAGAGAATATAAAAAATAATTAACCAACATAATAAGTAATTAGTTAATTATTAATATAATTGAAAATAATAAAAATAAGAAAATAAAATTAAGTTGAATTAATATATTTAAACCTTAAAGAAATTGGTAAATTATTTCACGTAATTTAATTAAATTTAGCATGAATGTCAAATGATTTATGTAGTTTAATTATTTCAGAATTTAGAGAGAAGTATTTCAAAAAAAAATTAAATCATACCACTCAGTTTTTATGTTTTTGTATATCTAATATTTAAATTCTAATTTTACATTTATTTCATTTTATTTATATTTAAAAAGGTATTTTTATCTTTTAATAATAATAATAATAATATTTTGAACATGATATGGAATATTTAGGTGATAAAAATATAAAAAAATTAAAGCTAGTATTAGTTTGATATTTATAAGAAATGGGGAGTATATTTAGTTTCAGATGGAGAGGGAAACATAATTTCTCCAAGATAAACATTCGAACTAGAGCGAGTTGTCTGACTCCATCATCTTCATGAATGATTGACAAGTTAACCATAGAAAAGAAAGATTCTAGAGAAGATCATAATAAAGAGAACAATCCAATGAACTTCAGAAAATTTCACGACATTCTAAAAAAAACTAGAAAAAAAAGGAATATTCAAAAGAATTTTAGAAGTTTCTACATAATTTCATAAATATGTTGAAAGAAACAAGTTTCAAAAGAAAAGATAACTCTAGAATATTCTGGAAAGTTCTAGAATCATTTATATATAAGGAATAATGTAAAACTATTTAAAAAATAGTATATTCTAATGTAATATAGAAAGTTCTATTAGTCATGAAGAGAACTATAAATAATCCCTCCTCATTTTGTATCAATCCAAGAACAATTCAAGGTTTTCAAACATTCAAATGTTCTGATCACTCATTCTTAGTGAAGTGTATCTTTTTCCAATAGTTTACTTACTCTTCTTTCTAGAATGTTTTGTAATTACAAGTCTAAGCGTTGTGAGTATTAAACTGATTTAATATCTATGAAGAGCTCTAAGTTAGCGAGTTAAGTTAGTCCATAACATCCTCTTGCCCCTATGTCATTTGACGGTCGGAGTAGGTATTTTCCGTCAGTGAGTGAGAAGCTGCGTTGTTGTCTGCTTTGGCGGGAGGTGGATAGATGGCGCCGCTTCCATTGAGAGTGAGATGGAATGATGAAAAAAATATTACATCAGTACTACGCACGTAGAGTAACGTGCGTGGCCAATGAAATCACGCCACGATACCCCGCGCGACACAGAAAAAAAACGGCGCAGTAACACGGGGAATATTCCCCCTTGTTATTCATGTGTTATTGTGTGTTATTCATGTGTTATTATGTTATTATAACACCAAGAATATTCCCAAGACACAATAACACATGAATAACACACAATAACACAAGAATAACACGGGAGAAAATATTCCCCCGTGTTACTGCGTAATGTTTTTCTCTGTCGGGAATATTTCTCGTGTTATTCAAGTGTTATTCATGTGTTATTGTGTCCTGAGAATATTCTTGGTGTTATAATAACACAATAACACATCAATAACACATGAATAACATGCAATAACACATGAATAACACGGAGGGAATATTCCCCGTATTACTGTGATGTTTAAGTTATTATTAAGTGCGTATTAATGATGTAATATTTTTTCTAATGATGGGACTCGTCCTTTGCCTTTAATGGTAGAAAGTGCCGTGGGATGATCCGTTGTGTGCAAAATATGAAAACACAGGTTGTTTCATTTGCTAGAATTATCCCTAGATCGTAAAGATAACGAGTATAGATCGTCTAAGCCGATGGGTCAGTGATTAGTGCTGATTGATTTTAGATTTGAATTAGGAAAGATAGTTGGCCATGGATTGATTCCCCGCTGGATGTGGTGAAGCTCGTTTTTGAACTCTTAGGTTGAAGATCTATCTCTAGGTGGACTCCGTGGATGGGGATGGCAATGCTTCCCATTTTTGATGAAGTTCTGTCATCAGTACTAGAGTTTGTTGTTGTTGAATGTTCCATTGATGCTGGACTGAAGGTGGTAGAAGATGACCGGAGATTGGGTGCACCGTTAGGCTGTATGATCCGACGCTATGAAGACTCTGTTTGGAGCAGAGTATTGTAGAAAAGAACAAAGAGAAGATAATGAAAAGAGAAGGCTATTGTATTGCCAGTTTTCTATTACAAACAGTTGAAGCCATCGGCGGTATGAAAGATTGACAAATCTGAAATTGAAATACTGAAGTACAGGGTGCGAATGGAAGGAAAGAAGTGTAGATGGACATTTAACGTGTATAGTACCATACATCAGGACTGAGATACAGAGTACTAAATAGAGAGGGAGAAGACTCTGGAAACAGTTGGTTATATATGTAGATACAGAAGAGGTATGTATGTAAATCTTCCATCTTCCAAAAAAATTTACAATAAATTTCATATTTTAAAATCAATGCAAGTCACCCGAGTCCCTATCCTCTCCTGTTTTCCATCCACTCCGCACCTCTTAAAATAGAGCTAGCTATACTCAAAAAAAAAAAAAAAGAGATTTTTATCTCTAAGATTCAGCTCCTCTCACTGCCTCTCACTCTCGTCTCAAAAGACACAACAGATTCTCGAGATCAATAAAGGCAAGGAATTCAGAATTCGGCGATGAGTTCATGCAATCTGGATGTTGTCGAAGGAGAGTCTGTCAGTGAAACAGCGAGGCGNT
Organism: Phalaenopsis hybrid cultivar; assembly: GCA_002079205.1. Taxonomy (NCBI): domain Eukaryota; kingdom Viridiplantae; phylum Streptophyta; class Magnoliopsida; order Asparagales; family Orchidaceae; genus Phalaenopsis; species Phalaenopsis hybrid cultivar. The sequence continues at coordinate 142,266 of JXCR01135456.1, read as the reverse complement.
TGAAGCCATCGGCGGTATGAAAGATTGACAAATCTGAAATTGAAATAGTGAAGTACAGGGTGCGAATGGAAGGAAAAAAGTGTAGATGGACATTTAACGTGTATAGTCTCTGTATATCTATACATCAGGACTGAGATACAGAGTACTAAATAGACAGGGAGAAGACTCTGGAAACAGTTGGTTATATATGTAATACATAAGAGGTATGTATGTAAATCTTCCATCTTCCAAAAAAATTTACACTAAATTTCATATTTTAAAATCAATGCAAGTCACTCGAGTCCCTATCCTCTCCTGTTTTCCATCCACTCCGCACCTCATAAAATAGAGCTAGCTATACTAAAAAAAAAGAGAGATTTTTATCTCTAAGATTCAGCTCCTCTCACTGCTTCTCACTCTCGTCTCAGAAGACACAACAGATTCTCGAGATCAATAAAGGCAAAGAATTCAGAATTCGGCGATGAGTTCATGCAATCTGGATATTGTCCAAGAAGTGTCTGTCAGTGGAACAGCGAGGCAGGTGAGAGTGGCGACGGTGGAGCAACCGTCGCCATCGTCTCCGGGAGTGGCGTCGCCTTCGCCGTTGCTGGCTCTGTGGAGAGCTAAGCTTGAAGTGATGACGGCCATGGATTGGATGGAGCTGTTGTTGCCTTGCGTTCGCTGGATTCGGACGTATGAGTGGGCTGAGTATCTGCTGGTAGATATCATGGCTGGTGTTACTGTCGGAGTTATGCTTGTTCCCCAGGTAAGAATAGCCGTTCAACAAAATGAATTGATGAATTCTTAAGAATCTTATCAAATTTTAAGATTTACATAAATACCACTCAGTTTCTGTATTTTTACACATATGCCCCCATTAATTATGTATGAAAAGGTGTATTTCAATTTTACAAAGTTAAAGTTAGGGGTTTTTTGACATTATATCAAAATTTTGGGTGGTATAAATGTAAGAAGTAAAATTTTGATGTTAGATATGCATAGGGCGGTAGAAAAAAAGCTTGTTTTTCGCAAATAGCTCGTGTTTGACTCCTTAAATTGCTTGTATTAGATTCTTTTGTTAAGCAAGAGAGTCGAGCATCAATAAATTTTTTTTTTAGCTCTATTTATAAATAAGCCAAACGCAAACAAATGTTTGTCAATCCGTGTTCAACTCTTTTTGACTTGAAATATTTAAATAATAATATTTATTTATTTATTTTTATATAAATTTTAATATATATTAAAAAATGCTAAATTTATTATTTATAAAAATTATTTGGGCGGTGTAATTATAAAGTATATGACTATAGGTGTCAGATATGTAAATAAATAGGATTTAGGTGATATGTATGTATATGTTCCTAAATTAATTCATGTTAGGTTTCAGAGTTAGGTTATTTCATTTGTTGGACTAATAGTATTGAGTTGGACCCATTTTACACGTGGCACCCACCCAAATCCATCTGGAGTCCATAGATAATTATTTTCGGATTTTTTCGGGTGAAATGTATGTAAATGTCTTTTCTCTCAAAAAACTGTTTATCAATGTCAGCTTGGCTTTTCTCATCATAAATGTAAATAAATAAAGTTATGTACGGAAACTGTTACCCCAAATTTTTGTGGTGGAGGTTTTCTTTATGAGACGGGGGATTAAATAATATTTTAAAATAAAAGTTTATTTTTGAGTCAAATGAGTTGAAATGATTGTGATATAAAAGCTTAAGTGTAGCTAAAAATCTAGCGGAACACGAGCAAATTTGAATTTGAATTGAGCCAAATAAGAACTTGGCTATTAACAAGCTATGTCGAACATGAGCTCGTCTCAAACCAAAAAAAAAAAAATTTATAGTAGTCGAACGCGAACACTCCATGTTCGCTCATGTTCAGCTTGTTTACACCCTTAGATATGTAAATGCATAAGTACTTGAGGGCAAATCTTCTTGAAGTCAAACCAACCCATCTTTTGCTTAATCAAAATTTGATATTTTGAATGTAAGATTATCATTTTATAAGTACTTTTACTTATAATTAGTCCATTTTCATTGGCATGCATAGATCTAGAACTTTCCAGTGAAGTGAGAGGATGTGAACTATTTTGATGAGCTAGCGAGGTTTTCATTTTGCTCAGGAGTATAATGGCTCCTAAATTGATAGAGAATGCCCCCATTTGGGAAGGATGCATTATTGTGATCATTTTTGTTCTTCATGTTTTTAATGTGAGGATCAAAGGAGATGTTATTTGGAGAATGGTAGATTATTGTGATCATATTTGTTCTTCTATGTTGTGTAATTTAGGGTGAAGAAAAACAAGAATCGACGCAAAACCAGAATAAGAAGATAGAGATTTAACGAGATTCAACAAAAATGCCAACATCCTCAGGAACGAGCGGCAAGTTTCACTATTTTATAGAGGGAGTTACATACCAATAGGGTTATACAACTATTTATAAATAAAACCCACAGATAATTACAAACACGTCATCGCTCCCCCAACCCATTAATCCAATAGACACACCTCTCTGTTACAGGAGACACATCTCTTCATTACAGAACACATAACTCTCCAATTTCAAGAGACTCCAAATTCCTGATATATGAGCTATACCTAACAATTCTCCACATTGGTGAATATCCAGCCCTTTAGGAGAAAATCTCTACATTTTGAATATCCAACCTCTTAGGAGAAATACATCATGAAGTTTCTTACACCGTAGTGGGTTGAGCAAACCATGTTAACTAGCAACTGCAAACATTCAACAAGTTCAAGTAACACAAGAACCTATTGAAAATACCTGGTTTGGTCATCTTTCCTGCTGCATTTTCATCATATGATCCGACAGAGTTAACTCCACCTACAACTGCATTTTCCAACAGTTTATAGATAATACCATCAGGTTTCATAACTCGCAATGCCTTCAAAATTCCTTATTGTGCCAACAAAATTTTCACCCTTATTTGTCACAATCTGAAGTTCACTGTTTCATTGAACTTATTATCTTGAATTTTGTACCAGACATTAACATTTAAAATTAATCTTGCAGTGAATTTTCCCTGTCTTGTGTCAAAACAAATCCACACCGCAAAGAAAATCAAATAAACCTGAAATTTTCTCTGTCAATTGCAGCAATTTTCCCGCAATTTTTTGTGATTCGTGAATCAAAATTTTTCACACGAAGCACCTTTCCTATTCTCACAAAAATTCGGCTGAAATACTGTGAACACCAGCCAAACTCCACCGGTCATAAGATCTCCTTCGACAACCCTGCGAACAATCTAGGAAAATTAGCGAATTTTACCTGTCGCAATTTCTCCTACGACAAATTTGCAAAATCCGCTGACCGAGCACCACCTGTCGCAACTGTATCTGCCGCAACTCCTGCGACAAATTTGCGAACCCCGCTCGTCGAGCACCACCTGTTGCAACTCCTCCAGCGACAAACTTGCGAACTCCTCTGGCCGAGCACCACCGAACTCCTCTGTTCGCAAATGCTCATGTTCATGGTAACTTGCACGCGAACTCTACCTCGCCTAACGCCGCGAAGGTTTGTGAACTGTCACGCCTCGAAGCTGAGACGACGCCTCTACCGCGAACTTCCAGAAGTAGAACTCGTCGAGCTGTCCCAGTCTTTTCAAAATTGCTTCGCACTTGTTCGTTCCCACAAGCCCGTCTGTCTTGTCAACAATCCGCAAAATTTGCGAACTTCTCATGTTCGCCACTGAACTCCTCCCCCTGTGAAACTAGCAAATCCCTGCAGCCCTCTCGCGTGGACTTTCAACAAATGAAAAATTCAGATTCCTTGATGTTTTTCCTCCACTTCTTCCACTTGTGGTTCCCGTAATTTCCTGCTCCCGTCTCGAACGAACCGATACCCTGCGTTCCAGCGCCGCGAACTGCTGTTGTAATCGCCGGCGAACTTCCCCCTGCGCTTTTCTGCCGCAGATCTTCTTCCGCGCGCGCCTTTGCATGCAAACTTTCTTCCGAGCTGCGATCAGCGTGAACTCCCTGGTTGCGGACAGTGACGCGGAACGCTTCTGCCCTTCACGCATGATGTCGCGAACTTTGTATGGCTCCTCTGATATCGCAAATTCTTGCTTCGCCCAACCTCCCAAAATTCGCAAAACTGTCGAACGATTTACTGCCCCTACTAACAAAACTATTGTCACCTGTCGCAGAACATCTGCAGATGCCGTATATATGCCTATCTAAACCCCAAACGTCGAATGATTTTCTCTCTGTCTTGCCGCAAACAACTGGGCAACTTCTTCCTTCTTCCTGCACCGTTCTCCACCCTCGAACCTGTCTCTGATAAAAAGTGTTGTGTAAATTAAGGTGAAGAAAACACGAATCGACACAAAATCAGCAGAAGACAGAGATTTAACGAGGTTTTGGCAAAGATGCCTACGTCATCGGGAGCGAGCGACAAATTTCACTGAAATAGAGGGAGAGTTACGGGTTATACATTTATTTATAGATAAAACCCACAAATAATTATAAACACGCCCTCGCTCCCCCAACCCACTAATCCAAGAGACACACCTCTACGTTACAGGAGACACACCTCTTCATTACAGAAGACACACCTCTCCAATTTTAAGAGATTCCAAATTCCTGGTATATGAGTCATACCTAACATTTTATGTTTGCNGTCCTATAGCTAGACCTAGGCTACTAAAGAAATTTCTAGACCTCAACCAAAAGTGAGGTCAACAGTGCCAAAAGGGGATTCCATTGGTCCATGGCTAATATAGAGTGGTTGACACCTCGATCCTACCAAAAATATCCAACTGAGCCTTTTGCCCCAAAATCCCCCAAATTACCTAGATACCCTTGGAACCCTAAATTTGGCCAAAACTCGCAAATCCACCCAAAATACTCAAATTTGTCCAAAAATCATTTCAAACCTTTTCAAAATACCCAACTTACCCAAAACTACACAAAAATTCCAAATTTACCAAAATACCCCCTAAAATGGCAAAAATTACAAAAATACTCTTGGCACCCCAAACTTTCCCAAAACCTCCAAATCACTCCAAACATTTCCAAAACAGATTTGGACCCCAATTAAACTAAATTTGGCCAATATGATCATTTTGACAAAAAAAAAAAACCCCAATTGCTTTTAAAGGCCCAATTTCCCTAAATTCACCTTTCGAATGACCAATCTAAACCAAATCCAAGCTTAATTGGCCCATGCTTTGAGCCAAATTTTGATCTAAGTAAAAACCCCAACTTTGGCCCTATAACTTGGTTCCACCAAATTGAACCTCATAGCCTACTCAATTTCCCCCAATTTGAATCCTAAACTCCTCATAACAATCCTACACACCAAACTAAATCTTCAATTGGCCTTGGTGAAGCCTCAATTGAATTCAATTTTAACCCAAGTCCAAAAATTCCCAAATTTGCCCCAAAGTGGCCATACATCCAAATTCTACCAAATTGATTACCCTAACCCCAAAATTGACAACGAATTTATGTTGGAAATTCTTCATGATGTTCATATAGACCATTCTCAACAATCAATTTGGACTTAGCCCAACCTTAGCCCAATCTAGACCCAAGTTTAGCCCAACATGCCCAAATTGATAAAAAAATCCAAAATCCTTCAAATTGAACCCCCAATTGGACTCAAAATCATTTCAAACATTCACCAAAAATCTTCATTACAACCATCTACACAATGTTGATCAATCAATTGGGCTCAAAGTCATGGCTAACCTAACCCAAACCCAACTTTTGGTCATTTAGACCCACATTGAACCCATGCCCCAAAATTGACCTAGCCATGTCAAATTGACCAAGGCAAGACCTTTATAGCCAATTTTTGGACCCTAGTGACCAAGCTAGACTCACTTAACCCACCCTAGATGAGCCATGGACCAAAGGTCCCCTAAATCAAGGGATTTGTTTCCTAAATTGCTTAAGCTAAAGAGATCTTTGCCAAAACCCATCATCAACCCAAATTAATGGTTGTGACAGATTCCTTTGGCTCACCTGACCTCCTAGCCACCTCCCCTGACCCTATCGGCCAACCTAGTCACCAGAGCACCTCAAAACTGAGGGCCACCATCCCTAAATCAAGCCCAATCTCCACCCTAGGGGCCAACTCAGCTTGATTAAGCTTTAGAGCCTCCTAGCCCACCACCTCAGCAGACTTTTGCACCCAAGGCCAAGCCCTGAGCTCCACTCTCCAGTCATGGCTATAAAATAGCCTCTTCATAGACAAAGGAATGGTAATGAAATTTTCTCAAGGAGACCCTTCTAAATTGCTCTCATAGCCTCTTTGAGACCTCCGCAGTGCAACCCAACCACCTCTTTGCCCTCATTTCCCTTACCGGAGCTCAATTTTTTAGCTCAAATCCTTAACGGAGATAGGACATTCTCCACCACACCTCCATAGTACGCCAAATCTCAATTAAACTCACCCACACCTTCACTACAGTGAAAGGAGAAGAAACCCCATCAAAGCCCCCTCATAGAGAGCCTCCACACTAGACTTTGATCAACACCCAAGTTCATTGAATTTGGGTCTAGACCTTTCACCATAACGAAGCCTAATCCTAGCCTCCTTAGACCTCCACGAACGTGCCGAGCACCTCTAATTGAAGCTTCCCTTCTCAGAGCAAAGGTATTGAACTTTCCTTATTCTCGAGCGTATTTTGATTCTCCATGTGATTATGGTTAGTTTAATGGCATGTTTACCATATGAATATGTTTTTCTCACTTAGACGAGTCTATAGGATCAAACCCGAGATCATTTGGTTGAGAAATGAGGGAGATCTTAAGGTTTTAGGGTTGACGGTCACGGGTTTGGCTACTGGGGACGATGATAAGGAGCTGTTGGATGGCATGTATATCAAACGGACAGACGAGATGAAGTCGGACAAAGTTTCGATACATAAAGCGCGAGCCGAGTTAGCCGCTACATGGATGGCGACGTCCAACCAAAGCGTGTCATGCAGAGCTTCGGAGACGTCGTAGGTTGATGCGGCGCTGTGTGTTTGAATAGAAAAATAGAGATTTTTTATTTATTTAAATGCCCATAACTTTGAAAAATCGCATCTTTGCACAGAAAAATCACAAAAAAAAGAAAAATACCCTAGTGCTCAGTAAACAGAGGAGAAAAATGTGGAAATGGTTTGAATTTTATTTGATACATATTTTATTTTTAATTAATTAAATGATGTTCTAAGTATTTTGATTCTCCATGCATTCAAGTATTTCACCATGGCTTGATATTTTGGCATGTTGTTGCCTCTATCATGGGGGATATTCCCTGATTTTTCCAAAGTCAGAGGAGATCCCTAAACATAGATCCATTTTTTTAAGTTTATGTCTATTATTTGCATTGATTAATCATGACAATTAGCATGTTGCTTAAAAAATCCAAGAAAAGTTTGATAGGTTCACTGTGACCAGAGAATCCTAGAAAAAAGTTTTCATGAGCCAAGTTATTAAGAACACACCTAATTTTCATAAAACCCTAAGATACAAAGAAAATTAATTTGGAAAAAAAATAAACATCTAAATGACTTGAGTTTCATTCTCCACTATAATTTAAAGTTCACAGGACTCCCCATAAAAATTTCAAAACATTTGGAGTTTATTTGGCAACCTAATTTGATTTTCTAAGTTAAATGAAATTTTTGACACTAAAATGATTTTTAATAATCAAAATATAACTTAAAAAATTATAAAATTGGTTTTGGGAGTTCTCTGTGATTAGAAAGGTTTTCTAAAAATAAAATTGTAATTAAAATAAAAAATTTCATTTTTAAGCATATTTTGAGTTCTAAATAATAAAGAATAATAGAAAGCATAAATTTAATAAAATTCATGAAAATATTCTAAAGTATTTCATAAGCACTTAAGAGCAATTGAAATATTTTTTCTTGATTTTCTAAATGAAGACATTGAATTTTAAACCTTAAAAATAATTTTCAAAAGGCTAAAAAAAGATTTTTATTAACTTTTCATTTAAATAATTCAAATAAAACCAAATAAAATCATAAAATTTTGTCCAAGTGATTCTCTAGTTTAGGTCTATCTCAAGTAAAAATTTCAAGTGATTAGGCTTTGCCTTGGTCAAGTTATTGAATTTTCTTTGAAAAATCATATTTTTACATGTAAATTAAATTAAATTTTAAAAAATCACATTTTCACCTCTGATGTCTTAATTGACTCATGAGTGAGTTAGGATAAAAATCCCAATGTCATGTGAATTAAATTTGATGAATTATGAGGTGATAGAGTCTTAGGGGAAAAGTGCAATTTTTGAAATATAGCCCTAATTAACATTTAGGCTTAATTCAAGAAAGAAAAATGAGAAAATTTTGATCTTAATTAACATGTTAAGATACTTGAAATGTAAGTAATTAATTGGTAGAAACTAATTTCATTTTTCTTAATTAAAGGATAAATTTACATTTTCCTAAATTATTATGATTTTGAAGTTTATTAAATTAAATGATCCTAGACTTAGGGGTATGATGTTGGATGTTAATAACTTACTAATTTAATACCCTTATTTGATGTTCAAGTGGCGTTCAAATGTTTTAATGATGAATTACTATCATTTAAAATTCAACTTCTTTCAAAAAATTATTACTAATGTACTCACCAAGGTCTTAAGGGCTTAATAGTGACCTAGGCTAAATCAAATTTTGGTAAATGAGGATTAAAAAGGTGAATGTAACTAGAAATTGAATACCTTTAAAACACTACAAGCCCAAGTTAAAGCTGAAATTGACTAAGTTTCTTAATAGCATTAACTTGCCCTTTTAAATGTTTTCACCCACATAATTCTCAAATTAAATGATAAATGTTAATTACCCTACTTTTATAGATAATTGGAACATTGATGTTCACTGAACACTAGAGGTATTTACAGGATGAATTATTAAGCAACATAATAAGTTTAAATGGGCTCGAGACTTTTCGTCAGGCAGTGAGAGCGAAGAATGGACCTGCTTCTTCCTCCCAACCTTTTGGATACCTCGGAGGTCTACTAAACTTAGCATATTTTGCTTAATGAAATCATCCTCAAATGAATTAATGAGGGCTCACCAAGATATGATTAAGGATTTGGTAGATGACTAGAACCTTATTTTCCTGCTTTACATAAAATGCTTTTAACATATAAATGCTCTCACATGTATTTTGAGTTTCAGTTGAAGATGATGGGAAGACCATCCAGGTACACTTTTATTTTACTTGCATTTCTAGTTTCTCGTACTTTACTTTTCAGTAAGTTACTGTACTTACTCACCTGTATGTTAAACAACGATGTCACCCTGCATGAAAACTTAAATTGCCAGGGTATCCGCAAAACCAAAACCAAAACTAAAATCAACAAAGATAAAATTCACTGCCACACATTCAAAATATAAAATAACTCAAAATTTAATCACAAACATCACAAAACAACAATTGCAACTGAATTAAGATGTCTCTATTGGATGATCAGGAATCTCTCGGAGGAGGTAACCTAAGGTTGGTAACAAGGCTTCCCACAGTCTAAATGAAAGTATGGAACTCATTAGGTTAATTTAGTAAATTCATTTGGACTAAGTGAGTCCAATAAAAAATAGTGGTACCGGAATGAGGGAACCGTAGGATCCTAACCGGTGCCGCTCTAATCAACTTTAATATGCCTCATAATTTTTAAAGAACTACAATTATAGGGACATCTGATTTAACATTATAACTTAACACACTAGAAAACATGAACTCACCACAATGAGGAGCTTGGAGCTAGCACTGTGGCAACTCGACCATCTTAAACAACAAGAGGAACTACAACAACATATCCTTCTTTAGAATGAAACAACAAAGCCATAAGACTTTGAGGTAGTTTGCTTTTGCAACGTAAATCCTCACCTTATCTTTAGGCCATTGTATAGCCCTACTATAAAATATAATCCCTAACTTGTCTTAGGATTCCGAGGTTATCGTTTGTCGTGACATAAATCCTCACATCTTCCAGGATATTTGTGTGATCGTTTTATACAAATATAAAGCCCTAAAAAAATAAAATTGGCTGGATGAAACATTTAAATAATTTCTCCTCAAAACTGAAGTCAAACAATAGGATAGACTGGGAAGTCACCGAGGTTCTCCCCCGGATCTATAACATCCCTTAGTTCTTTCTCCTCTGAATTCTACAATAAAATGTTCCAAATTTGAGACATTCCCATTTCACACCTCTTTGTCCAATTTTGTTGAAAATTCCTATCCTTTTGAACTCCTTGAAGATATTATTTCTTGATTTTTTTCAAGAGTTTTCTTAAGTGACTTCGATCATTTAAGATGTAATTAACTATAGGGGTTTGCCCTTCTATGAAGCTTTTCCAAACCTAGCTTAAAATAAATCTTATTTAATTCCTCATATTAAATAAGGGAAATTGGAGGTAAATAAAATAGTTTAGCAGACCAAACATATTTCATATATTTCTTAGTTTATTTGATCGAGTCTCATCCTCAAGTCTTGTGTTTATCCTTCGGGACAGATACATGATTTGATGTATAACGCTCTTTCATTTAAACTATGAATAATATGAGATCAGTTTGATTTCATATTTTTCTAAATTATATAATATATATATATATATATTAAAACGTCCTTTCTAAGCGAACAGCGAGATTTTGATTCCGGTGACCGACAGCTTCCAACGGGCAACTCCACAACCCAAAATAGTGCCGACATTGTCCCAATGAATCCATCTAAATATTCAGAAACAACCAACCAACCTTGCCAGCAACTGAAAAAACATAAAAAATCATACTTGCCATTGAAAATTCCTTGGCATAAAGACTAAAAAAAAAGGCACTACCATAGAATAACTTTCCTTTATTGCTTACACTTAAATAAAAAAAAAAGAATTTCATCCGGTATCACAACTTAACAAATATAACAATGTAGACACTTGACAAATTGATAAACAATCAAATTGCATTGTTAACGACTTTATAAGCCAAGAGTGGTGCATCNATATATATATATATATATATATATATATATATTAAAATGTCCTTTCAAAGCGGGCGACGGGATTTCAATTCCGGTGACCAACAGCTTCCAACGGGCAACTCCTCCAACCAAAAATAGTGTCAACAATACTCAACCAAATCACATGAGGTTTGTTACTACAGCTTCATCTACTCAAGGTGGACCTATCTATATATTTACATGCATATGAAATACAAGTTCACTTCACAATTGATAAAACCAAGAGCATTTTTAGAAATTTTGAAATATACCTTTGCCTAAGAGGTGAGACCTTAATTGTGTGCTCGTGAAAGCTTCCTCATGGTCCAACAAACCTCTTCAAAGTGTCACCTTGGTTAAGTATAAGGTCTAAGTAGGATTTCAATCAAATGGTGATGTAGTCTTGGTCTAGGAGTGGGTCAGAGAACTCTACAAAGAGGGGTTTTGATGGGGAACTTCCTTGTTTCGTCTAAGGAAGCTTTTAGATGGTTTAATTTAAATTTTTGGGGATTTTTCTGGACTGACACAAAATGCCCTAGATTTTGAACTCAAAATTCCAAAGGGACAATGACTGTGGGTGGCTAAAGACAGTGGGATTGAACTAAGAGAAACTGTTTCGACTTGTGCTTTATAAATTTCTTTGTTGGTAGAGTTTCCCTTGGAAATTGAATGATCTCTCTATTTAGTTGTGAGAGGGGTCATATTTATAGAAGGTGCCATGACTGTTGACAGGGCAAGCTAGTGGGACGAAGAGGATACTTATGTAGAGGGATGAACGGTGCAAGTGACCAATGGGGGTGAGCCACATTGGATGGGTGTATTGTAAGCTAGTTCCATGGGGAAGCCTTCTTGATTTTGGGTTTGCTAGCTACTAGGCCGGCTGACCAGGCCAGGGGAGGTGGCTAGCAAGGTCAGGAGAGCCAGAGGAGAGTTTAATTGTGATTAGGATGAATGTTTAATCAAGTGAGGGCAAGCTTAGGTCACTCGGCCAAAAATGGGAAGGAATCCCCAAAATCATGGGACCCTTAGTCAATGGAACCTCTAGGATGGGCTAAGAGGATCTAGGCTGGTCTTTAGAGTCCAAATGACATCTGTGGTGGTCCAAGTTGGGCTAGATTAAGTGGCTCCAAGTGTGTTTAGGGTTTATGTTCAAAATCTTTGATTTGGCTTGGATTTTGGTTTAAGCTTGGCTAGAGTTTGGATTTAGCTCAATTGAAGGATCAGTTTGGTGTAAGATATTGTCACAAGGCACTTGTAAATCAATTGAGTGAAAATTGAGAGGCCATGAGGTTCAATTTGGTGAGATTTGGATTTTTGGGCAAAATTGGGGACTTTGGTTTGAATTGAATTTGGGTTTGTTTCTAGGCCAATTGAAGGTTCAAATTGGTTTAGGGGAATGTTGTGAAGAGTTTATGATTCAAATTTGGGGAAATTGGATTGGTTATGAGGTTCAATTTGATGAGATTTAAAGATATGGTAAAATTGGGGATTTTAAATTGGGCTTGAAATTTGAGTTTGAAATTGTTGGGCTTGAATTTGGTTCAAATTGGGCTTATACATGATAAAATTTATTTTGGATTTGAAATTGGGGAAGTTTGAAATCAATTTGGTGGAAATTGGGGGTGATTTGAAACTTTAGGCATTTAGGGGTAAATTTGATATTTTGGTCAAAATTGGTCAAATTGAGCCCAATGGATGGCCAAAATTGGTTTTTGGGGATTTTTGAATAATTTGGGGAGTGTTTTGGGAATTTTTCAGCGAAGAGGGGCATTTTAGTAATTTTGGGAAAGTTATAGGTATTTTGGCAATTTTGAAAATTTTGGGGTATTTTGGGTATTTTGAGTGGTTTGAAATGATTTGGGATGATTTTTGAAGTGAATTTGAGAATTTTGGAAATCTTTGAAAATTTAGTGTTTCAGGGGCAATTTGGTAATTTTAGGAAAGTTTGGGGGCAGAAGGCCAAAATTGGGAATTTGGCTAAAGTGGGATCAATTGAAATGTTAATTATAAAATACCTTTGTGGTGCCATTAGACCAAGGGAAATCCCATTTTGGATCCTCCATGTGTTGGTCCTAGCCAAAACCTAGCCTAAAGCTAAGGGTTTGGGGGACCATCCATATGAGTTTCCAAAAGAGTAGGGAACTAGGCTAAGCATGTTTGGTTAAGGATTTAGGTTGTGAGTGAAAGTGAGGGGTTCAAATGTCTGTGTGCAAGGCTGACAAAAACCACACCACCCATGACCAACCCTAAGGCCAGACAGTCCTATGGAGACTCCTCCTGAGCTTTCCCATGTTGGTTCCATCCTACTAAGTGCTATGGGTTAGAACCAACATGTGGAACTCTTAGAAGAGTAAAAAGATATTTAGAATTCATAAGGGGAGGGTTTCATCACTAGTCCTCTAGAAAAAGTCAACATAAAAGTTTTATGGCTAGATCTTAAGCTTTTAAAGGAAAAAGGCTAGACCTCAACAAAAAGTGAGGTCAACATCAGTTAGCTAAATCTTTACTAAATTTTCCAATCCAAAGTCATCACTAGCTTCCCCTTTTCTGCAAAACAATTCCCTAATTGATCTTCTATCGGATTACCTACTAGTTAATTAGACCTAACCATCATTTGATCAAGCTTATATAAGTTGTCTCAGTTCACAATTAAAATTAGAGAACTATTTGTGTGCTCAAAACATTCGATCTGATACAGTTAAAAACTTGGTTTGACTCTACACAAAAGGTAAACATCAAATTCTTGATTTAGCGAATCGATTTTAATACTTTGTGAAGGCAACTGGCATGTCACTTTAATTCCACTGTTAGATGTATAGGTTTGATGCTTTAGATCCTTTCTTCCATGAAGGGTCTTAGATTTAGGTTTCAATCTTACATATCACATAATTTGGTTTGGACGGCTTCGGTTCACTGTCTCATTAAAAACATTGAATTGATGTCATCCAATTTACATCTATTTACACGAGTGGCTGAGATCTGGTTGGACGAAGCAGGATATAGCATACTACGGGGCAAAACATATAGTAAATCCTTATCAATCATTAACCAATGAATTAGAGGTCACCACATGTTTAAATGAACTGATTAGAGCACACCACATAAAGGAGACAGACATGTGGAGGCTGACATGGTTAATTCATTTGAAAAATCTCTTAATGAAATTTAGAAAATACAACTAAACTTCTAAAATTCATTAAAAATAAAATAAAGTTCATGAAAATAAAAGAAATACCCTAAACTCATAATAAAGAGGAGAATAATATGGAAATTAAATTGAATAGTAAACATTAATAAATTTAATTTAAATAATTAAAATTCTGTAAACATAAATAAATCATTAAAGCAAAACAAATAGCAAACTAACTTGAAATTTTAGCTGTTTATTTGTTTTAAGTGTTATGAATATCCTATTTTTCTTCCAAGATAGAAAATTAATAAAATCCAAAAAAAACATTAATTTCATTATTAAATGTCATTTAAAATAAATAAATAAAATAAAAAATAATAACACAGAAAATTAAAAATTACATTTTAAATGAAATAAACTTTGAACCTTAATATAATTTTATAAATATACTCATTTAAACTTAAAGATAATTAATTAACTCATTTGAACTCTAAATTCAATTAATTTTTTTACAATTAGAATAGATTAGCCAAAAAAATTAATTAAATTTAAGTCAAAATTAATTTAAATGATTAATAATTATAAAATTCAATAATTCATAGAAGATTCAATTGAATTTAAGATGTTTTGAAAATTTAATGATTTTATTAAATTTTAATTCAAAGCATCCTTGTAAACTATCATATAATTGGGAGGTCATTTGAATAAATTATTAATTTTTAATTTAAAAATATATTTATTTTTGAAATAATCATAATAAATAGATTAAATAAAAATTTTGCATAACTCTCACAAAACATGTTCGATGTCAATCATAACTTCCAAAAATGATTTTAAGAAATTTTGAAAATATTTAATCAAAATATATGAAACTAATTAGAATAACATAAGAAATAAAATTTATTTTTAAATTTTGCAAATATCAATAATTATTTAAATTTAATATATATTATTTTATGAAATCTCTATTTTCCCACTGAAGTGGTTTGTAGTATACTATAAAATGTTAAGGTTTATTAAGTACATAAATTTGTCTTACAAACATATATGTAATATATAGTTAAAATTACTATAAATTTAAATAAGATTTATAACAATTCATAAAAAAAATATAAAATACTTAAAGCCTAAATGAATTTCACCACAGCTTGAACATGCATAATCTAGTTTTGACTACACACATTTAACCCACACAAACATAGCAAATGTTGTGATAGGTCACCAACTCTAGTTTTAAGAATATGTCGATGTGAGGTTGGATTGATATGTTTATAGTTATTTGTTGTGTCTCTTATTCTTCTGGTTAGACCTGTTAGGTTAAGAGTGAGTTTTCTTCGCTATTTTGAACATTAGCCAATTATGTAGTGTATTTTCTCTTTAATGTGCACTTTTTTTATATACTATTTGCCAACTATGTTTTACTTATGCTTTAGTAAACCTAACATGTGTTAACTCAAATTTTGTGTGTGATAAATATTAAAATTTAGGCATTTGATATGTAGAACAATACGAATTATGTAGCATACATGTATGTAAATTTCACTTTTTAAAAAGGTGATGAAGGTTTGAATTATTGAAAGAATGGAGGAGAGATAAGGGAACAAGAAATAAGAGAGATGATATTTTAGAATTTACAAATCTTATTTATGTTATATTAACACATCAATAGAAAAGCTAATATTATAAACACCTTATAGACAAAAATTTTCTAAGTGAACTACTTTTAAAGCTGGTACAAATAATGCATAACACTAAGAAAAAAGCCAAAAAAATTATATATAATAAAATACACCAAACTTTTTTGCACTAAACTTCATCCAATGATCGACTCCCTCTATGATCTCCTATTTAAAATCACACACATGTACACACACATACATACATATAACATAGTCGCGCGTCCACATCATCTGCTTCTCAATAAAGATGTTCATGCTGGAATTGAAGGATTTTTCAAGGTAACTCAAGCAATGAAATTTTCGATCGAAAGCAGATCAAAGTACTTGTGTTTGTCGGCTTCCTGTTTGAACGTATTACCATGCTCCGCCTTACCACAAGCAAAACATTGCCAAGAACTCATCTTAGTGTCCTCAAAATTTATCATAATGNGAAGGATTTTTCAAGGTAACTCAAGCAATGAAATTTTCGATCGAAAGCAGATCAAAGTACTTGTGTTTGTCGCCTTCCTGTTTGAACATATTACCATGCTCCGTCTTACCACAAGCAAAACATTGCCAAGAACTCATCTTAGTGTCCTCAAAATTTATCATAATAAACTTTTTTCATAAATTGCAAGGGAATTCTTAATGTTCTTGCCAATTTTGTAGTATAGTTCGGATAATAATTCAAAAAACATATTTATATATTTTGCCGGAGAAAAAAAGTAGATGTAATCTTATATCTTGCAACATCGAAAATCATACAAAAAGTCAAACTGACGACTACTACTACGAAATTATTATATTTATGTGTGGGCGATATCTCCATGAATACATAGACAAATGCTAGAAAAATATGTATTTTATTAGATGATTAAATTTCTTCAATTCTTCTTATAATACGTAGGTCAAACTTCAAAGCTTCGTAATTTAATTAATGCTTTTTTTGGTTAGCTGAATCATCCAAAACTGTGAGCAGTATACGAAGTTAATGGTTTGCAATTAAATCCTCTAGATATTCCAGGAAGGCAACATAAGTCAACTTGATACTCAAATCATTAGAGATATTATAAGCCAATAAGTTCTTCTATTTAATATGAAAAATTAAATAAGATTTGTATTAAACAGCTCGGTTCTCATAGGCCTTTGTTATAAGCATATACTTAAAAATAATACGAATTAAATTTATCAATAGTACAAAGAACGTAAACAATACTCAAACTATGAAATTGCTGATTTGCTCAGCTAAGCACATTAAATTTGTACTCTTGATGNAAATCCTCTAGATATTCCAGGAAGGCAACATAAGTCAACTTGATACTCAAATCATTAGAGATATTATAAGCCAATAAGTTCTTCTATTTAATATGAAAAATTAAATAAGATTTGTATTAAACAGCTCGNGCAACATAAGTCAACTTGATACTCAAATCATTAGAGATATTATAAGCCGATAAGTTCTTCTATTTAATATGATTTAATTAAAAATAATACGAAAAGATTTATTTAAACAGCTCGGTTCTCATAAGCCTTTGTTATAAGCATATACTTAAAAATAATACGAATTAAATTTATCAATAGTACAAAGAACGTAAACAATACTCAAACTATGAAATTGCTGATTTGCTCAGCTAAGCACATTAAATTTGTACTTTTGATTTTTATAAACTCTCAACTCATATTGTTAGTTGCCCACTCTATATTTAAAAAATATCTGAACTTGATGTTGACTAGTTCAAATAATGAATTTAACTTCATGATTTTCTGGATTTCCAATTGATTTTATGTATATATATACATATATGTATATATGTACATATGTATATATATATATATATATACATANTTGGGTTACTTCATTATGCCTTGTTCGGGATACTTCATTACACCGTGTTCAAGCTACTTCTTTGCATAATATTTATGATATGTTATTCCACAATAGAGTTCATGGATGGCCGTGTCCCGATGGACAGTGGTCGATGGTGGGCAGAGGTCAATGTTGGTCAACGGCTACGAAGACTGAAATTTATTGTGTGATTTTTAGTCTATAACAACACTGGAATTTATCGTGTGATCTTTAGTCTATAAACTTTGATATCACCGAGTTTGTCTTATCGAGACTATCAGTCTAACTATAGTTTATCGAAATCAAAGCTCCAAACAATTTTAAGTTTGAATCTCAATATTTTTATTCAAAAATTATCTCAAGATTCATATTAAATGATAAAATTTATCGAGGACGCATCAATTCCAATTTGAATAAAATTATTTTCAAACGGGTGAACCATTGTTTATTTCAGCTCGATTAAATTTTGAGCAATTGTCATGCATAATCAATTTTTTAGACGAAGTACCAACCTTATTTTTTCCTTTTTCAGGCAACACAACTATATGTCGGAGATGATTTTGCTATGTTACAAACCAAACTCAAACATAAACACATTTTTATTCAATCCTCTCTCTCACCCTTTTCGCTTATTAATTTACGCTTATGTTAACACTGTTCCCAATTCTTAAAAATAAGTTTAAGAAAATAAAAAAGATTAAAAAAACAATATTTATTTGAATTCCAAATTGGAATTTTCGAATTTAGATCATCCCGATTAAGAATGATTCCCTCCTATTTTCTTGTGGCGGCTTGACAAACACTTTATTATTTATATATATATATATATACCAGTTGGGGTAGTGATGTATTTTGCCGGAAAAAAAAAAGTAGATGTAATCTTATATTTTGAACATCGAAAAGCATCAAAAAAGTCAAACTGGCGACTACTACTACGAAATTATTATATATATATGTGTGGGCGATATATCCATGAATACATAGACAGATGCTAGAAAAATATGTATTTATTAGATGATTAAATATCTTCAATTCTTCTTATAATACGTAGGTCAAACTTCAAAGCTTCGTAATTTAATTAATCCTTTTTTTTTGGTTAGCTGAATCATCCAAAACTGTGAGCAGTATACGAAGTTAATCGTTTGCAATTAAATCCTCTAGATAGTCCAGGAAGGCAACATAAGTCAACTTGATACTCAAATCATTAGCGATATTATAAGTCGACAAATTCCCCTATTTAATATGAAAAATTAAATAAGATTTGTATTAAGCAGCTCCGTTCTCATAGGCCTTTGTTATAAGCATATACTTAAAAATAATACGAATTAAATTTATCAATAGTAATCTACGATATAATACAAAGAAAGTAAACAATACTCAAACTATGAAATTGCTGATTTGCTCAGCTCAGCACATTAAATTTGTACTTTTGATGTTTATATACTCTAAACTCATATTGCTAGTTGCCCTCTCTATATTTAAAAAAATATCTGAACTTGATGTTGACTAGTTCAAATAATGAAATTAACTTCATGATTTTCTGGATTTCCAACTGATAAAATAACATGCTCGCATTGCACCTTCTTATTGCTTCACACAAAAACATCACCGCTGTCTTTCTATATACAAGGATGACCTTTGTTGTTTGGCGGGGCCAAAATAAATTTACTAGTAATTTCAGACGAGCCTAAATTTATTTTATTTGATTAATGTTTCGATCTCAATTTCTATTAGAAAGTCAAAATAGAAGCATGATTGAGTGAGGGGATTGACTACTAGAAGGAGATACACAGACAGATTTGAGCAAACGTGCATTTGAGTTGGGGGCTTGGCATTGATGTTTAGAGGTTTATGGCCAAAAATACGGTTACACCAAGCTTATGAGACATCATGACAATTTTTTGAGTTTCTCAGCCTGATCTACCGAACCAACACTAACGAGCTATCGAGTACGAGCTACCAAATAAGAACTATTGAGTATGGGTCACCATATGAATTTTCCCTTCATGGGTCTAGTCCAAAAAGATCTATTCGGCGATGCCACCTGAAGTCGCCCACGATAACATCAAATTGGTCCTACTAGAGAAGAGCTAGCTTCCCACCATATGAATTTTCTCTCCATGGGTCTAGTCCAAAAAGATCTATTCGGCAATGCCACTCGAAGTCGGCCCCGATAACATCAAATTGGTCCTATTAGAGAAGATCAAGCTCACTTCAAGGTAGGATTGGCTTTGAAGTAAACTCGGAATGGATGTTCAAGCTAGGCATGGGCTCAATGCAAGCTTTTATCCTAGTACTCAAACTTAGTTCATTTAATTCCATAATTATTCAAAGANATGGATCAACCAATGCACAAAATGAAGATACCAAGATTTATGTGTTCCAACTAGAGCTGTCAAGGAAGCTTATTTGTGATTAGCTCGTGTTCAGCTTGCTAAGCAGCATGTGCTCTATTTGTTCATTAAGTAAGCGAGTTCAATACAAACAGTTTTCTTGAGCTTGATTTATAAACTAGCCAATCATGAACTTACCTTTATTTGATCATGTTTGGCTCAAATTAATTGAATAATTAAATAGATAATATTATTATAACATTTTTATATTGATTTTTTTGTTATACTTAAAAAATGTTAAATTTTATTATTTTTTAAATTATTCTAGTTGAATTTGAGTCGACACAAGATGAAAACTAACAAATGACTTCAAATTAAACTGAATATGAACATGTTATTCACAAGCAATTTTGAGTACTAGCCCATTTTGAAAAAAAAAATTGAACTGTCCAGATATAAACAAGCACTGGGCTCATTCAAGCTCAATTCATTTACACCCCTGGGTTTATTCAAATACATTCACTTAAGAGAAGAGAGAATTCTATAGACTAATACTAATTAAAGAAGTTACAAATTGGTGCGAGCGGAGGAAGAATTTCGTGTCAAGCCTTCACGAAACCTACTTGTACCCACACTAAAAATAAACAACCCCAATGAACTCTCATAGGAGAGATTATTCTAACATGATTTTCTTCTCCTTACAAGCATCATAGAAGAGCCATTTCTCAATGAAACTGTTATTTTAACCCCCAATTATTGAACTAAGGTAAAAAGACAATTTTTTAATGTGGCACCGCCACCTACCACATCTCACCTACCGCCCACCTACCACTCTCTTGTTTCTATAAATAGAGAGGGTTGTTAGATATGGCTCATATCTAGGGAGTTGGAGTTTCTTTTGAAGAGACGTGTCTCCTGGTGAAAAGAAGTGTCTCTTGGAATAAAGGGGGTTGGGAGGAGCGAGGGCGTGATTGTAATTTTATTAGAGGGTTCATATATGTCTATTTATATGTGTAACCCTATGGGATGTACTCTTGAACTTCTCTGAAATATTGAAACCGCCGCTCGCTCCCGAGGACGTAGGCAATTCTTTGCCGAACCTCGTTAAATCTCTGTGTTCTTCTGATTTGTGTCGATTCCTGTTTTATTCCGTTAAATTTCACAACAATTGGTATCAGAGCCTCTCGAGGGGAACAGGAGGAGATCGACGCAGGAAGAAGATTTGAGAAGAAAAAAGTTCGGCGGTTTGCGGCAGTTTCTAGGGATTGCGAGGCGAATCAGGGCAGTTCGAAGCGGCAGTTTGCGATCGGAGGGCTTCTTCCTCCGTAGCAGTTCGTGACCGAGAAGTCTTTGCGGCAGAGGAGTTCAAACTTCGACGACAGAGGCGTTCGGCATTCACAACCTTGCCGAGGGTTCTGCAAGGAGTTCGCGCGACAGAGGAGTAGTTGGCGAATTTCGGGAGGGTCGAGTTCGAGCAGGCTTCGCGTGCAAGGCGCGGACAGGAGTTGCGAAGGTCTTCGTTGGCGACAGGATTCAGATTCGTGCGATCGGGAAGCGGCTGTGGCAGGTTGGAGAGTTCTCCTTTGGGAAGAAAGGACTGCGAACAGGAGAGAGACCAGCCAACGGTTTAAGGGAATCTTTGATTTCTACCAGAGGAATATATTCCCTTTGGATTTTCCAGTTAGCCTGGGCAAGGGCTGCGTGCTCTGTGGCGCAGAGGCTAGGAAGGAAAGGATTCTTTCATTTCTGTTAGAGGAATTTCCTGTACTGTGCTGCTGAAGGAAGAATCCTGGAAGCAAATTATTTTGCTGAAGTGACGCCCGAGAGTACCATAGCGAGAANTTAGGGTTTAGGGTCCACAACCTAAATAAATTAGATATATATAATCAAAAGTTAGGTGTTAGATATGTAAATTCATAAGAATTTGGTAACAAAGAAGTTATTGATCCTTTGAATAATTGTTTAAAGGACTAAAACATTGATGTAATATAAAATAATATATACTTACNATATATATATATATATATATATATATGGTTTAGGGTTTAGGGTCCACAACCTAAATAAAATAGATATATATAATCAAAAGTCAGGTGTTAGATATGTAAAAACATAAGAATTTGGTAACAAAGAAGTTATTGATCCATTGAATAATTGTTTAAAGGATTAAAATATTGATGTAATATAAAATAATGTATACTTAGTTTTATACGTCATAAACTAAACAACTAACAATTATCATCTTAAAGGTAGTACGAGGCTATATATATATATATATATATAAATAACATAATATAAAATAAATAATGAATTTTAGAAACTAAAATATGAAACAAGAGTGATGTCAAATGGGCTAGCTCTTAGTTTTTGAAATGTTTGTGCAATTAAATTTCTTATTTCTTCGTTTTTTTATTATTTTTTATATTTTGCTTATATATATATATATATTATAATCATATTTCTAGCACATGTATGTTTCTTATATTTTTAATAAAAAAATGTAACATATTTGTATCGTTTCATATCCGTATCACAATATCATATTCTTACAACATGAAATATTAAAATGCATAACAAATTAATTCAAAAATAAAATTAAAAATATTACTAAAAAAAGAGAAAACAAATGTATTCCTTTGGCTTTTGCTTGAAAATCTAGACTATCCCGGGACAAATTAATAATATAAATTTAGTAAAAATTTTTGCCCCAAAGGCTTTAGAAAAACTAAAANCTTACAACATGAAATATTAAAATGCATAACAAATTAATTCAAAAATAAAATTAAAAATATTACTAAAAAAAGTAAAACAAATGTATTCCTTCGGCTTTTGCTTGAAAATCTAGACTATCGCGGAACAAATTAATAATATAAATTTAGTAAAAATTTTTGCCCCAAAGGCTTTAGAAAAACTTTTAAAAAAATGGCAACCATAAATATTACTATAAAAAAGTCAGTCATATTTATATGATTTTAATCGCATAGCATATACAGTGTTTCTCGGAATGATAACTCTTGTCCCTCTTCTCTCAGTTACTGTCGGTGATCTCCATCCAATCAATATTCCCGTAAAACACTTTCTCATTTCGCTTTTCTCCCAAACACAACTTCAAATATATGTTTGTCGCGGGTGTGCCCAATGATCAACCAATCCATAATTAATGGAATCAAACAAGCAAAAAAACTTCGGGAAAAAAATTGATCTTTTTCCATTGATGAAGAACAAAGGAGCTCCTTCTTTTCTTGTTGGTTTTAATTCATTCTCATCATTCGAAGAGACGAAGATGATTCACTCTTCAACCTCCTTGTAGAAAATGTCATTGCTTTGTTCATTCATATTTCAAAAACAGGAAACAAAGTTAGAGAAAAGATAGTATGTGTCTGAAACAAACAAGTAAGCATTTATTTGAGGTGATTTAAGTGAAGAGACATGTACGAGAGAGGTGGACCTGACTAGAGTCTACCAATTCGGAGTGCATTTCGTCGTAGGCAGCGTGTTTAATTTAGTGGCGCTCCACGGGGACCTGACATTTGACACATTTCTCTGGACCATAAAATAGCTTTTCTTAGCTCCAAATTTATGGACGTAGAGTATTTCTCTTTTGAGATTTAAACACATAAACCACCAGATTCATATCTAATCACGGGGACCTGACATTTGCCTTTGCTACCACCATTCGATACTTCTCTAACATTCTCCATTTTAGCAACAAAAAATAAAATCAATACTCCTAACGTTATAATCATGTCATCTATTGTTAAAGGAATGACAGATTTTTAAATCTCTATTAAATATAGTTTATCATTATATTTTGGTGAGGCTCCATGATTTTTTTTTAGTTCCAATATTGTACAAGTAAGAAAGTGAAACTCACCAATATTTGAAATCTTCTTGTAAAGCTTGGTCGTGAATTTTTTTCTCTTTATCATGATTTTTTTGGCAAGCAGTAGAGACCCACAACAATTAAACACTCTCATTTGAATCTAAATCCAGATTATTTGGTGTGGTTCATTCTTTAGAGGTAAGTGCCTAAATNGAACCTCGTTAAATCTCTGTGTTCTTCTGATTTGTGTCGATTCCTGTTTTATTCCGTTAAATTTCACAACAAGGGTGTGAGGCCTAGGAGGGCAAGAGAAGAGATCTTAAGCTACCACAAAGGAGGAGAGAATAGCTAGAGAGCTAGAGAGAGGAGCAGAGCATCTTGAGGTCTTGTATCAAGATGTCGCTTGAGTGGGAGGCCATAGAAGGAAGATGAGGGTTCATCTCTATGTATAAGCTATGCATTCTCTGGCCACAGAAAGAAGATGAGGGCTCGTCTCTATGTATAAGCTATGTATTCTCTATTTCTTTTGTATTATGATATATTGATTTGATTCCCTCCCGTGGACGTAGATCCAGTTGGATCGAACCACGTAAATGATCTGTGTTTGCTTGTGTTGTGGACTGTAGATCCAGTTGGATCGAACCACGTAAACGATCTGTGTTTGCTTGTGTTCTTTGCGTTTCAATTTTATGCCAGGAAGTACATATCGCATAACAGTTGGCGTCGTCTGTGGGAAGATCCATACTTCTTGTCTAGAGGTGTCTGCGTAAAGGTATTNATATTAATCATATTTCTAACACATGTATGTTTCTTATATTTTTAATAAAAAAATGTAACATATTTGTATCGTTACATATACGTATCACAGTATCATATTCTTACAACATGAAATATTAAAATGCATAATATATTAATTCAAAAATAAAATTAAAAATATTACTAAAAAAAGAAAAACAAATGTATTCCTTTGGCTTTTGCTTGAAAATCTAGACTATCCCGGGACAAATTAATAATATAAATTTAGT
This sequence comes from Phalaenopsis hybrid cultivar, assembly GCA_002079205.1. Classification (NCBI taxonomy): domain Eukaryota; kingdom Viridiplantae; phylum Streptophyta; class Magnoliopsida; order Asparagales; family Orchidaceae; genus Phalaenopsis; species Phalaenopsis hybrid cultivar. The sequence goes on along the minus strand of JXCR01135456.1, from coordinate 117,484 downwards.
GAAAATTTTTGTCCCAAAGGCTTTAGAAAAACTAAAAAGTCAACCATAAATATTACTATAAAAAAGTCAGTCATATTTATATGATTTTAATCGCATAGCATATACAGTGTTTCTCGGAATGATAACTCTTATCCCTCTTCTCTCGGTCACTGTCGGTGATCTCTATCCAATCAATATTCCCGTAAAACACTTTCTCATTTTGCTTTTCTCCCAAACACAACTTCCAATATATGTTTGCCGCGGGTGTGCNTAGCATATACAGTGTTTCTCGGAATGATAACTCTTATCCCTCTTCTCTCGGTCACTGTCGGTGATCTCCATCGAATCAATATTCCCGTAAAACACTTTCTCATTTCGCTTTTCTCCCAAACACAACTTCCAATATATGTTTGTCGCGGGTGTGTCCAATGATCAACCAATCCATAACTAATGGAATCAAACAAGCAAAAAAACTTCGGGAAAAAAATTGATCTTTTTCCATTGATGAAGAACAAAGGATCTCCGTCTTTTCTTGTTGGTTTTAATTCATTCTCTTCATTCGAAGAAACGAAGATGATTCGCTCTTCAACCTCCTTGTAGAAAATGTCATTGGTTTGCTCATTCATATTTCAAAGACAGGAAACAAAGTTAAAGAATAGATGGTATGTGCCTGAAACAAACCAGTAGGCATTTATTAGAGGTGATTTAAGTGAAGAGACGTGTACGAGAGAGGAGGAAGTTGACATGAATTTGCGTGGTTGGAAAATATGAGTTTCAAGAAGCACCTTACATGGATGAAGGGATCATATTTGAGGGTTAAGGGGACGAGTATATATACGCACCAACTAGAGTCTACCAACTCAAAGTGCATTTCGCNATCATATTTGAGGGTTAAGGGGACGAGTATATATACGCACCAACTAGAGTCTACCAACTCGAAGTGCATTTCGTCGTAGGCTGCGTCTTTAATTTAGTGGCGGTCCACGGGGAGCTGACATTTGACATATTTCTCCAGACCATAAAATAGCCNATTCTTACAACATAAAATATTAAAATGCATAGCAAATTAATTCAAAAATAAAATAAAAAATATTACTAAAAATAGAAAAGCAAATATATTCCTTTGTTTTTTGCTTGAAAATCCAAAATGTCACGTGACAACTTGTTTCCCTTATTTAGTAAAAAGATTTACTCCCTAGTGCTTTAGAAAATCTAAAAAATGAAAAAAAAAAATCAACCATAACAATTACTATAAAAAAGTCATCTAGAATTATATGATCTCGATCGCAAAGTATATACAGTATCCCTTGGAATGAATACTCCTGTCCCTCTTCTCTTGATCTCTGCCGCCGTCGATCTCAATCCAATCAATCTTCTCGTCCAACACTTTTCCAATGCGCTCATCTCCCAAACCGAACTTCCAATATGTGTTTGTCGAGGGTGCGGTCTGAGATGAACCAATCCACAATTATTGAAATCAATGCAACAAAACTTTGGAAAAAAAATTGGTTTTTTTCTGTTGATGTTGAGCAGAGGAGCTCTGTCTTTTCTTGTTGGTTTTAAGTCATTCTCTTCATCTGAAAGGACGAGCATGATTCGCTCTTCAATCTCCTTGTAGAAAATGTCGTTGGTCTGGTCGTCCATATTACAAAAGCAGAGAATGAGATTCAATAATTGGTGGTATAAACTCAAAACAAATAATTAAGAATTTATTAGAGGTGATTTAAGTGGAGAGATGTACGAGAGAGNAAAATGTCGTTGGTCTGGTCGTCCATATTACAAAAGCAGAGAATGAGATTCAATAATTGGTGGTATAAACTCGAAACAAATAGTTAAGAATTTATTAGAGGTGATTTAAGTGGAGAGATGTACGAGAGATGAGGAGGAAGATGACATGAATTTGCGTGGTTGAAAAATATAGGTTTCGAGCTTCTTGCATGTATGGGGGATCATATTAGAGGGTTAAGGGAACGAATATATATAAGCCCCAACTGATCTGCATGTTTAATTCTGAATCCATAATTAGTAGTGGTTTACGGGAACCTGACATTTGTCATATTTTGTGGAGAATAAAATAGCTTTTTTTAGCGTTAAATTTACGGATGTGAATTATTTCTCTTTTTGGGATTTACGGACACNTAATTCTGAATCCATAATTAGTAGTGGTTTACGGGAACCTGACATTTGTCATATTTTGTGGAGAATAAAATAACTTTTTTTAGCGTTAAATTTACGGATGTGGATTATTTCTCTTTTTGGGATTTACGGACAATGGTTCATAACTAACAATCTATTTTAGGTAGGATAATTAGCTAAAAATATCCGTGAATGATTAGCTTAGCACATATTTATGAAAATNATTAGCTAAAAATATCCGTGAATGATTAGCTTAGCATATATTTATGAAAAGGAGTGGATGAATTAATTTAGTGTACTTTTTTGGATGTTGAGAAGCGGAGAATAAAACTCGGTTATAGCATTGCATTGTTTGGTTGAGAGCTTTAGGTGGGATTTGCCGTTGTGGAAGTTCATCTTGGAGGAATATAAAGACATAGAAGAAGGTGCGAGAAAAAAAGAGAGAATAATATCAAGAAATTAATAAGTAAATATGAAAGAATAAAGATAATTTTCTCATCTTACCGGTAGAAAAACAAAACATGATCCTCAAAGCATCAAATTAAGAAAAAGTTTAACAATTTATTTTTTTATACTTCTTTCATGTTCATTAGGCATATGCTTTGTAAGGGGGAAATAAGATATTAAGAAAAAAGAAATTCATTTTGGAAATATTTAAATTGAATATTTAAATTGGAGGCTTTTTATTATGCCATTATAACTGAGATTGTTCGTTAGCATCTTCTCTGAACAATATTAAATTTAGCCATTTTAATTGAGTTTTCTTTATTTAATTTGATTGATCCACATAACATGCATGAAAATGAAAGTAAAAAAACGATGCAATGCACCGAGGTCACATCTACATGTATTCAAAACTAACCTTATTTAGCTAAACTTAATAACCCACTAAAATAGTTTCAAATGACTCTATATGAAATTGAATGCATAAAACAATGGTTGAAAATGAAGAATCTTAAGAATATGAGTTGGAGCACCCACCCATAATTTTAAAAAAAGGAAAACAACTAAATTACTTTAAAAAAATAAATTACCCAAAAAGATTACCTTTCCTTTATTTTTTTCAAAGCCAAATACCTAAAAATTTAAAATAGATGTATGCTGATTCATATCAACCACACACACACACACACACACATATATATATATATATATATGTATATGACTTGGGGTAAATTCATTTGGGGAAAATTCCTAACTCCCTCTATGTCCTTCTTTTGCTGGAGACTCTGGCATTCCCTACTGCCTGCTGATGATATTCTAAAGATGAAAGGGCTGAGAGGGCCTTAAATCTGCCCACTTAGCTGTGCTGCTGAAGAAACCTTGGATCACCTATTTTTCTCATGTGCCCTCTCTCAAGAAATTTGGTCTGGCTTAATCAAGCTCCTAAATATCAATAGTCAGAATGTAAGCTGGATTAAATTTTCCTCTAGCTGAGATGATTGGCATAACAACAACCTTTGGGTGATACCATGTATTGTGGCATGGTTCATATGGATGTATAGAAACCAAAGAAAATTTGATGAGAAGATGTCAGGGCCTACATCTGTAACTATGAATTGTATCTCTTACATTCAAAAATTGATCAAGTTTCATCACTTACCTAATACTATAAAGCACTGGACTCCAGGAAACAACACTCCCCCTCTTCAAGCTTTCAAACTAATTTTTTGGAGTCCCCCCCCCCCACTGGTTGGTTGAAAGTTAACACTGATGG